>PISX010004533.1:0-120044 GCA_004024625.1 Mellivora capensis | reverse complement strand
CTGGGGAAGCATTTGTTATGGTGCCTGTCTCTCTTTGCTTGAAATAACCTTCCCTTCCTTGTGTCCATACTTCCTTCCCCAAAAGATCAAAGAAATGTACTCTCTACTTCAGAAAGCTTAGTTTTTGGAACATCACATGAGAAATGTATTTCTCCTTTCTCTGGTATCATTATATTTCTACTGTATTGTCCTCATTCCTAAGTCCAAACAAGAATATTAAAGGTTGTTAAACACTGACACTAAAACAATGTCATACATGAAAAAGAAAGGGGAGTATTCCTCTCTAATGAATCTGGAATGTAAAAATACTCAGGCTTTTTTTTTTTCTTTCTTTCTTTCTTTTTTTTTCCCATTTTATTTTATTTCATTTCAGTGTTCCAAAATTCACTGTTTATGCACCATACTTTGTACTCTATACAATACATGCCCTCCATAATATCCACCACCAGGCTCACCCAACCCCTAACCCCTTCCCCTCCAAAACCCTCAGTTTGTTTCTCAGAGTCCACCGTCTCTCATGGTTCATGTCCCCCTCCAATTTCCCCCAATTCACTCTTCCTTTCCTTCTGTTAATGTCCTCTATGTTATTTCTTATGCTCCATAAGTAAGTGAAACCATATGATAATTGACTCTCTCTGCTTGGCTTATTTCACTCAGCATAATCTCTTTGAGTTCTGTCCATATTGATACAAAAGTTGGGTATTCATCCTTTCTGAAGGAGGCATAATACTCCATTGGATATATGGACCATATCTACTTTATACATTTGTCTGTTGAAGGGCATCTTGGTTCTTTCCACAGTTTGGCGACTGTGGCCATTGCTGCTATGAGCATTGGGGTACAGATGGCCCTTATTTTCACTACATCTGTATCTTTGGGATAAATACCCAGTAGTGCAATTGCAGGGTCATAGGGTAGCTCTATTTTTAGTTTCTTAAGGAATCTCCACACTGTTTTCCAAAGTGGCTGCACCAACTTGCATTCCCACCAGCAGTGTAAGAGGGTTCTCCTTTCTCCACATCCTCTCCAACACATGTTGTTTACTGTCTTGTTAATTTTGGCCATTCTAACTGGTATAAGGTGTTATCTCAATGTGGTTTTGATTTGAATCTCCCTGATGGCTACTGATGATGAACATTTTTTCATGTGTCTGTTAGCCATTTGTATGTTTTCTTCTTTGGAGAAGTGTCTGTTCATGTCTTCAGCCCATTTTTTGACTTGATTATCTGTTTTGTGTGGGTTGAGTTTGAGGAGTTCTTTATAGATCTTGGATATCAGCCCTTGGTCTGTAGTGTCATTTGCAAATATCTTCTCCCCTTCCATGCGTTGCCTCTTTGTTTTGTTGTTTTGTTGACTGTTTCCTTTGCTGTGCAGAAGCTTTTGATCTTGATGAAGTCCCAAAGTTCATTTTCACTTTTGTTTCCTTTGCCTTTGGAGACATATCTTGAAAGAAGTTGCTGTGGCTGATGTCCAGGAGGTTACTGCCTTTGTTCTCCTCTAGGACTTTGATATATTCCTGCCTCACATTGAGGTCTTTATCCATTTTGAGTTTATCTTTGTGTATGGTGTAAGAGAATGGTAGAGTTTCATTCTTCTACCGATAGCTGTCCAATTTTCCCAGCACTATTTATTGAAGAGACTGTCTTTTTTCCACTGCATATTTTTTCCTGCTTTGTTGAAGATTACTTTACCATAGAGTTGAGGATCCATATCTGGGCTCTCTACTCTGTTCCACTGGTCTATGTGTCTGTTTTTGTGCCAATACCATGCTGTCTTGGTGATCACAGCTTTGTAATAAAGCTTGAAATCAGGCAACGTGATGCTCCCAGTTTTATTTTTCTTTTTCAACATTTCCTTAACAATTTGGGGTCTCTTCTGGTTCCATACAAATTTTAAGATTGTTTGTTCCTGCTCTTTGAAAAACACCATGGAATTTTGATCAGAATGGCATTGAAAGTATAGATTGCTCTAGGCAGTAGAGACATTCTAACAATGTTTATTCTTCTGATCCATGAACATGGAATGCTCTTCCATCTTTTTGTGTCTTCTTCAATTTCTTTCATGAGTGTTCTGTAGTTCCTCGAGTACAGATCCTTTATCTCTTTGGCTAGGTTTATTCCCAGTATCTTATGGTTCTTGGTGGTATAGTAAATGGAATCGATTCTCTAATTTCCCTTTCTATAGTTTCATTATAGTTTTATTGTTAGTGTATAAGAAAGCAACTGATTTCCGTACATTGATTTTGTATCCTGCCACATTACTGAATTGCTGTATGAGTTCTATAGTTTTGGGGTGGAGTCTTTTGAGTTTCTCATATAATGTATCATGTCATCTGCGAAGAGAGAGAGTTTGGCTTCTTCATTGCCAATTTGAATACCTTTTATTTCTTTTTGTTGCCTGATTGCTGTTGCTAGGACTTCTAGTACTATGTTGAACAACAGTGGCAAGAGTGGGCATCCTTGTGTTCCTGATCTCAAAGAGAAGGCTGTCAGCTTTTCCCCATTGAGGATGATATTCACTGTGCATTATTCATAGATAGATTTTATGAAGTTGAAAAATGTTCCCTCTATCCCTATACTTTGAATCGTTTTAATCAAGTATGGATTTTGTATCTTGTCAAATAATTTTTCTGCATCAATTGAGGGGACCATGTCATTCTTCTCTCTTCTCTTATTGATTTGTTCTATCACATTGATTGATTTGCAAATGTTGAACCACACTTGCATTATGGATAAAGCCCATCTGGTCATGGCAGATAATCTTTTCAATGTAATGTTGGATCCTATTAGCTAGGATTTTGTTGAGAATCTTAGCATCCATAATCACCAGGGACATTCGTCAAAATTCTCCTTTTTGGTGGGGTCTTTGCCTGGTTTGGGGATCAGGGTAATGCTGGCTTATTAAAAAGAGTCTGGAAGTTTTCCATCTGTTTCTATTTTTTGAAACAGATTCAGGAGAATAGGTATTATTTCTTCTTTGAATTTGTAGAATTCTCCAGGGAATCCATCAGGTCCTGGGCTCTTGTTTTTTGGGAGGTTTTTGATCACTGCTTTAATCTCATTACTAGATATCAGTCTATTCAGGTTGTCAATTTCATCCTGATTCTGTTTTGGAAGTTTATAGGTTTCCAGGAATGTATCCATTTCATCTAGGTTGCTTAACTTATTGGCATATAACCATTGATAATAATTTCTGATGTTTTTTTCTATATCCTTGGTGTTAGTCATGATAGCTCCCTTTTCATTCATAATTTTATTGATTTGGGTCCTCTCTCTTTTCTTTTGGATTATTTTGGCCAATGGTTTATCAATCTTACTGATTCTTTCAAAAACTAGATTCTAGTTTTGTTGATGTGTTCTACTGTATCTCTAGTTTCTATCTCATTGATCTCTGCTCTAATCTTGATTATTTCCTTTCTTGTGTGTGGGATTGGCTTAATTTGTTGTTGATTGTCCAGTTCTCTAAGGTGTAAAGAGAGCTGGTGTATTCTGGATTTTTCCTTTTTTTTTTTTTTTTTTTTGAGGGAGGCTTGGATGGCTATGTATTTCCCCCTTAGGACCGCCTTTGCTGTATCCCTTAGGTTTTGGACTGAAGTGTCTTCATTCTCATTGATTTCCATGAATTGTTTAAGTTCTTTTTTGATTTCCTGGTTGATCCAAACATTCTTAGGCAGGGTGGTCTTTAGCTTCCAAGTGTTTGAATTCCTTCCAAACTTTTTCTTTTGGTTGAGTTCAAGTTTCAAAGCACTGCAGTCCAAGAATATGTGGGGATAATCTCAATCTTTTGGTATCAGTTGAGCCCTGACTTGTGACCCAGTATGTGGTCTAGTCTGGAGAAATTTCCATGTGTGTTTGAGAAGAATGAGTATTCTGTTGTTTTAGGGTGGAATGTTCTGTATATATCTATAAGGTCCATTTGGTCCAATGTGTCATTTAATGCTGTTTCTTTATTGATTTTATGCTTGGATGATCTGTTTATTACTGAGAGTGGTGTGTTAAAATCCCCTACTATTAATGTATTCATACCAGTATGACTCTTTATCTTGATTAAAAGTTATCTTATGTAGTTGGCTACTCCCATATTGGGGGCACAAATATTTACAATTGTTAATCTTCTTGGTGGGTAGACCCTTTAAGAATGATATAGTGTCCTTCTTTATCTCTGACTACAGTCTTTAGTTTAAACTCTAATTTATCTGATATGAGAATAGCTATCCCAGCTTTCTTTTGAAGCCCATTGGCATGAAAGATGCTTCTCCATCCCTTCACTTTCTGGATGTATCCTTAGGTTCTAAATAGGTCTCTTGTAGACAACATATGGATGGGTCCTGTCGTTTTTATCCAATCTGCAACCCTGTGCCATTTTATGGGAGTGTTTTGGCCATTCACATTGAGAGTGATTACTGAAAGATACATTTTTATTGACATCATGTTGCCAGTGAAGTCCTTATTTCTATAGATTGTCTCTGTAAATTTCTGTTCTATGACACTCTTGGGTTCTTTCTTCTTTTATAGAACACCCTTTAATATTTCTTGTAGTGCCTGCTTGGTGGTCACATACTCTTTTAAACTTTGCCAGTCTTGGAAGCTCTTTATCTCTTCATCCATTTTGAATGTCTGCCTTGCTGGATAAATTATTCTTGACTGCATGTTCTTCTCATTTAGTGCCCTGAATATGTCTTGCCAGCCGTATATGGCTTGCCAGGTTTTTGTGGACAGTCTGACGTTATTCTGATGGACCTTCCTCTGTACATAAGGAATCTCTTCTAGCTGCTCTCAAGAGCTCTTGTCTTGTGGACAGGTCTGATGTTATTCTGATGGAACTCCCTCAGTACATAAGGAATCTCTTCTCCTTAGCTGCTCTCAAGAGCTTTTGATTTATCAGTTTCACAATCAAGTGTCTCGAGGTCTTTCTAGATTTGTTGATCTTGGGAGGTGATCTTTCTGCCCCTAGGACATGAACACTTGTTCCATTCCCCAGATTGGGAAAATTTATTCAACTATAACTTCTAATGTTCTTTCTTTCTCCTCCCCCTCAGGGATCCCAATAATTCTGATGTTGGAATGTTTCATAGCATCATTTATTTCCCTAATTCTATTTTCATGGCTTCTAAACTGTTTGTTCTAGGCCTCCTCTTGATCCTTTTTCTCAATAAGTTTGTCCTCTAGTTCACTAATTCTATCTTCTGCCTTGGTTACCCTAGATGTTAGAGAATTTAGATTAGATTGGATGTCATTGATAGCATTTTTAACTTCTTCCCGAGTGACTTTCATTTCCACCCTAATCGATTCCATGTTGTCATTAATGGTTTTCTCCAACCTATCCATTGCCTGGGTAATTGTTACCCTGAATTCCCTTTCTGACATACTGTTGATGTCAATATCCAATAGTTCTGATAGAGAGGGCACAGTCTCTGAATTTTTCCTCTGTTGGGTGTTCCTCCTCCTAGTCATTTTGGTTAGAGGTGGTTGAGGGGATGTGTAGCTGAATATATCAACCGTGATCCAGGCAAAGTGCACTCTGGAAAGCTTTTGAGCAATTGGAAGTCACCACCAAAAAGAAAGAAAAAAGAAAAAAGAGAGAGAGAAATAGAGAGACAGAAAAAAAAAAAAAAGAGAGAGAAGACCCAGACATAATGGGCCCCAAAAGTAAGATTTATAAGGTATACAAAAAAAACAAAACAAAACAAAACAAAAAACAGATAAACAAAAAGACCAACAAAAGTAAATGACAAGAAAAAAAAGAAGAACCCAACGAAAATGAACCCCAAGTATAAGATTTATATAATACCAGAACAAAAACAAATACACAGAAACACTGACAGAAGAAAAAGATGGGAGGGTGGTTATAAATCCTTGATGTGGGCAGGGAAGGTTATTTTGATTCTTCCTGGGTGTATCTTGATATCTTTGTTAAAGGACTCAACTTTCCAGAGATAAAGGGAGATTAAAACTGGTTTATATATAACGGTAGTATTGATTAGGGAAAGAGGATTACCTTGAAGCTTATATCTATATGTATATTAAAAAAATAGAAAAGCAAAAGAAAAACACAGTTATATCTATAAAAAAGTTCAAGTTAAAAGGTTATTATGGAATATGTTGTACTGAACCTCACCTCTCATTGTAATAGTACATAGGTTAAAAAAATTAAGAAGAACAAGAATAGTGAGAATGAGTTAAAAAGAAATGTTGTATCTATGAAATATACAGGTTTTAGGGCAATAGTGGGAGCTTAATATCTTGTTTTCCCCTGATATTAGGGTTTTACAGTTTTATGGGGACCCTGTGGTGGTTGTCCTCTTGTTCTTTTGGCTGGCTTTCTTGGGGAGGGGCCTGCCACATAGTTTTTCAGTCAGTCTTGCTTGGAGTCCTCCCGCCTCCTATCAAGGGGCTGGGCGCTGTGGAAACGTTTTTCAGGCTTTTGTTCTCTGGAGGTTTTTGTTCTTTGGTGACTTTTTGCAGCTTTTTGGAGGTTTAGTGGAAAGCAAACTGCACCCAGACCTCTATCTCAGAGAGAAGCCTTGGTCTGCTCCCCTCTGGGTGGTCCAGAACACACAGACTCCCCCTCTGCAAACTCCACTGAGCTGTGCAACCTCCCACAGAAAGTGCATGTCCCCAGCCACCGGCTCAGGAGTGACCCAAAGCGCCTGCCTGTCTCTGCACGCCCGTGCCACTAAAACTGTAAGTGATATTGGTCCAGGGAGCCCACTTCCAGTGGCTGCCTTTGTGGGGGCTGCTGTCTGGGGTCCAGACCTCAGGGTTTCACAGGTCCCCCATGGAGAGATCCCAACCAGAGATAGTGTACTGAGTTTTTCAAGCCCAGGCTGGGAGTGTTCAGACTCTTGGCAGGTCCTAGAGACCACTGGCCAGCACCCACACCGACCTCTCTCAGGCGCGGGTGGGGAGCGTGGTTCAGACCCTGGTCACGCAGTGTGTGTGCAGAGTGCAAAAGACTGTGGTTCTACAGAGCATCAGCTGGTGTCCACACCAGCCTCTCTCATGCAGGACGGTGGGAGTACACCTAGCCCAGCACAGGTACAAGCAGCAGAAAGCCGGGGCTCAGGGACCATGGCCTGGAAGCCTCGTTGTACTCTCTCTGGCATGGGTGGTCACCGGTGGTGGCCATCCTGGGTCCATGGGCTTAGGCCCATGCCCATGCCCACCCAATTCCACCAGTCACCCCTTAAGATCTTTTGCTCTTTCTGAGTGTTTTTACCAGACTCCAAGTTATTGGTAGTCCCCAAGCACAGGGCACTTTCATATTGGGGTATTACTTTCCAATGGGTAGCTTCTGGTGGCTCCCTCCCCCTTCTATTTATCCTCCGATATCAGTCAGATCATTCAAACTCTGCTGCTTTACCTCACCACTGGTGTCTTCTGTTCCTGTGGAGATCAGAAGTGTATAATCCTACATCTCAGGCTGATTTCATGGGTGTTCAGAGTGTTTGGTAGGCAACTAGCTCACTGTAGCGGACCAGTTGAAACAGGGTCTTCTACTCCTCCATCATTTGCCTCTCCCCTCTCTCTCTCTCTCTCTCTTAGATCAACTTTTATTTATTAAGTATCTGCTCAAATTGAAGGAATTTGCCCAAGGTCACACAACTTAGAACTGCAATTATATCCAGGTCTTTCTGATCCCAAAGGCTGTGTCTTTTTCACAAAATCCTACTGACACCCCAGATGATTTCCAATCTAGTGGGAACTGTAGGTAGGTTTTTTTCCTCCCTCCTTTTTTGTGTCTCCCCCCATTTTTCCTAGTTTTATCATAAAAAGCAAACTCAATAGACTCTATTAAAAAAAAAAAAAACAACAGTACCTACCAGCGAATTATTTCCAGTCTCAGATGAAAACAACATCCCAACTATCTCAAACTATTTTGCCATTGCTGGTTTATTCTACCTCAAAATATTTCTTCAGATTGGAATGTATTTCATATCTAAGAAGTGCCTTACTCTAATAACCACCTTCATTCTGTTGTAGTGAAGCCATCTTTATAGGCTCAATTCCATTTTCTTTCTTGTCCCTGTTAGGTAAAATACAGCTGAACTTTCTAGCTCTTTTCTTTTTTTTCTTGGATTTACATAAATTTCCCAGTGAAAGAAAGTGAACAGAGTAAAAGACTTAATCATAGAGGTTACCGAGTTGTCACTAGCAGTGACTGAAGAGTTCTGATCTTTGTAAGTTTATGTCCATAGAGAAGCTTTCTTTTTGTCTTAAAAAGGCACTATAACAAAGCAGACCTAAGTAAGTCAGGAAAGGAGAAAACAGAGAAGCCAGGCTTGACCTCAAAACTTACCTTCTTCAGGAAAAAAGAAAGAGAGAGAGAAGCAAAGCATTAGAGGCTCTTACTGATAAAGAACAAACTGGGCTGATGGAAGGAGGGATTTGGGTGATGGGCTAGATGGGTGATGGGCATTTAGGAGGGCATTTGTGATGAGCACTGGCTGTTGTATGTAAGTGATGAGTCACTGAATTCTACTCCTGAACTAATATTAAACTACATGTTAACTGACTAGAATTTTAAAAATTTGAAGAAAAAATAAAACTTACCTTTTTAAACTTTTCTTTTTAACTGTCATCAACTCCGGGTATACTTCTTATTACAATCACCTTCACATTCGAATCGAGAAATCATGATTTCATGCTCTTGGGATCCACAGGTCCTCTAAGAAGACAGTGTGTGCCTGGACTTTTTAAATCTAGCACTCTGAGACAAATTCACTAAAGTTAACAGGCAGGAGGAACAAAAAACAAATACGCCTTAACCAGACATATGAGCATGGTCAAATGAAACCACTATCTTCTACCTCTCTCTAGTCCTCCTCCAATAGTGTTTGTACTTTATAGCTTGCTTTTTTTTTTTTCCTATATGTGCTAGGTTCGCCCTCAAGACACAACAGAGAGAGAAGTAGCACATCCATATTCCAATCTTTTGCTGAATGATGTTCTGCATCATGAAGTGATAGGCAAAGGAGAGCATCCCTTGTGACCCATGGCTTTACTGGTTTTCCCACAGACAACAGAGACTGAAAGCAAAGGACCAGGCAGTCTAAGGAGCACAACTTTTGTGGACTGAATAACCATATCTGAAGGAACATAGCACCTGGAAAGTGTCCCAAGAAATCTCAGCATTTGGGAATACATATGTCTATTTCATTAAATATCAAAGCTACAGGGTTACATACACAAGAAATGCTGCTGTAGCTGTAGCTATAATGAAGGTATCTAGAGTACATCCTAAAGGGAAAAGTGGTCAGGGTCTGGGTAAATCTCCCATAGTCTTGTGGTCTTGAGGATAAGCAATTCTAAGTAAAGAAACCTTCAGGAGGCAACTTAGAAGATTTCTGCAGTTTGCAGAATGCCAAAAAAGAATCATAAGGGGGACTGGGAAGGGCATACGGGTACTTACTTTGGGGGGAAGAAATGCATTGCTGTAAAAGGACCAAAAGCCACGAGGCAGCTTCCCATCTGGTGTAATGCCAGACTGGAGTCCCCACAGTCCCCACAGTGAACCATTCTTAAATACTATAATCTTCTAGTGGGACTCATGGTCTCAGATCAAATGCAACCAACCAATTAAGCATGGATGTGCATCAGAAGAATTCTGGTCATGACAATAGCAAGGAGAATCAATCAGGACAGCATCCTTCTCTAGGCCTGAAGATGTAATTTTAAGTTAGAATCTGAATCAAGTCCCTTGTTGATGGTGCTCCATCCTAATTCCCTTTCTCTGAAATACCTGCCCTTGCCAGATGCTTTGGCAAGTAGGACCTTTGATCAGGGCAGACATTTACCCAATTCTACGAAATTCAAAATGTATTCTTTTACTCTCTGTCCCTTCCCTCTCCCCCCACCCCAACCCACGAATTCTCTCTCTCTCTTCCTAGGAAGCCCAATCCAAGGTGTCCTGGCCTCTGATCTCAATTATAACTCATGCCAACAGAATGGTGGTAAAATTCACTGCTTTGCTCAAGTCTTGCTTTTAAGTTTTACTCTCTTAGAATTATAGAGGGTTGAACTTTTTCTAATGTTTCTTGCAAAACTGAAGAATATGCATACATAAAGATATAAACTGTTATTTCTCCTCTCCTCTCCTCTCCTCTCCTCTCCTCTCCTCTCCTCTCCTCTTCTCTTCTCTTCTCTTCTCTTCTCTTCTCTTCTCTTCTCTTCACACAAACACTATCTTTCAGAAGTTGTTGCATTAAGAAAACATCAAAAAGCCTGTGCTTATAAAATGGCACATTCTTGCTGAGCTGAGGTTTCAGAATAATAGAGGAATAATCAACTGCCATACCTGGGGAATGGAATGGAATACCTGGTGGGATTAAAAGTATTTGGCACCTCTTAATTTTTAGATATAATTCATTCAGTGATCCTGATTCCTATAAATTCTGGTGGTTTAGGGTCCTGCTTAATGAATTACTCCTGAAATCCACACTGACAGAAAATGTTAGTGAGATAGGGCAGTCTCTTAACCAGGAGAAATTGTGGAGCCATAGAGGAACTAATACTTGTTTTTAGGGGCTCCTTTGTTAGCTTCATAGGAAAAAAGATTAGGGGTGGCAATTTTTCTATATGGATCATTTATTGAGTCCCATCTTTGGATTCTTCATTGCTTTGGGGAATTATTCACAATGTTGATTACTTGATATAGTGACAGGTTTTTGTTTCTATTTTTGTTTTTGAGTCCCACATTTACTTTAAAGTGTCTGGCCACAGGAAACAAAGAGAGATGAAATTGGCCCAAGTTCTGATACATACCACATAAAATCTTTTCATAGGGTCAAGTTCGACACATCTTAAGTCTGCTAACTTCCTGTAATGTCAACTCCGATATTCGAGTCCACACCAAGGGCAAAAGAAATGATGCCATTTCCTTTAACTGTGGGTGGGATTTTAGGAGAGACTTTTGTTGTGGTGGTTATTGAAAATGCTCTTATATTGGGGTGCCTGGGTGGCTCAGTGGGTTAAGCCTCTGCCTTTGGCTCAGGTCATAAATTCAGGGTCCTGGGATGGAGCCCCACATCAGGCTCTCTGCTCAGCAGGGAGCCTGCTTTCCCCTCTCTCTCTGCCTGCCTCTCTGCCTACTTGTGATCTCTGTCAAATAAATAAATAAAATCTTTTTAAAAAATGCTCATATATGCTAAGTGCATTTCCCAAAAGATGGTGACATAATGTTTGCTGCTGCACTTGAACCTCATCAGTGTCCTGGGTTAGTTACTTGTGCACCTGTTAATAGATGAGTTATATATTTTGATGGGCAACAAGATGCCATTTGTTTTTATGTCTCCAAGCTCAATTCTTTTCATGGTAGAAACTCCATAATTGTCTAACTTCAGTTAGATGCTGGTATTCTACTGGCTCCAGCATGTACCAAGCCCAAGATGACTCAAATAAATCTTGAAGAATAGGCTGTGGGGGATCTGTAGTGGGGTGAATGGAGGCCCCTCAAAAAGATATGCCCACGTCTTAATCCCTGGAAGCTGTGAATGTGACTTTACTTGGAAAAGAGGTCTTTGCAAATGTAACTAAGATGAGGATCTTGAGATATCATCCTAGATTATCCGGATGGGTCCCAAGCCTAATAACAGGTGTCCTATAAGAGACCCAGAGATGACAGACACACACAGTGGAGAAGCTGAGGTGAAGATGGCGGTAGAGGTTGGAGTGCTGCTTCTGTAAGTCAGGGAACACCAGTAATTTCTGGCAGTCCCCACAAACTAACAGAGAACCATGGAACTGATTCTCCCTCAGAGTCTCCAGAAGGAACCAAGTCTGCTTACCTTTTGACTGTGGACTTCCAGCAGCCTCCAGAATGTGAGAGAATAAATTTTTATTCCTTTAGGCTGCCAAGTTTGTGATAATTTTTTTAAATTACAGCTACAAGACACTAATACAGGATCTACAGAAAGTCCGGAGGAAGCAGAGTATTTTTCACAGGTTGGGTATCCATGTGGAACTGACAATTCTCATTCCACAGTAGGGATATGTGGACAGGCCAAAGGTGGGCAGGCCAGAGTGTTCACCCCAGGAACTGTACTCTACTGCAAAGTTCACTCAATAAGGACTTCCCACTTCAGAGTTCTGGTCCAGCTTTACCTTGGGCAATATAATCTTTATTTCTGGACTTTGATTTCCTTGTTATAAACTGGAGGTGCTCTTTCTGTATCCCACATATTTTACAGAAACATCTGGGATAGGGTGGAGGGCCATGAGTTGGTAGAAGGAGTGTATATGAGAGAAAATTACTTGAGTGGCACAATTTAAAACTTGGCTAGTAAAACAGTGAACAGCATAAGATGTTTAGAATATGTGGTAGCCTCCCAGCACTGGGTTTGTGACTCCTATGTAATTTTGGAGAGGGGAACTTGGTCACTTATTTTCCAGACAGACCCAGATCAAAGCTGATATATTCCATTTATTTGAGGAATTAACAGTCTTCAGCTGATGACACAGCTGTGTGAGCTAGAGTGCCTGCAGCTGAGTCAATATAAATTGTAACCAAAAATATTCTAAGCCAGAAAAATGGTCTACCCTGAAAAAACATCAGCCCCAAGAAAGACCACCTGGGGCCTAGAGCTTTCACATGGAAGGTTAGAGTTTCCACTTGGGCCCCATGAACTGAGCCATCTTTGATATTCTGCAACTAGCTTGGACCCTAGCAGCTGCTGTTGAAGTCATAGGGATGCTGCAGAGCTTCCCCTTACTCATCCTAAAGGGTGGGGCACAGGAGATCCTGGGACAGGTGCAGAAACATGCCCTGGAGAGTCCACAGCAGAAGACAACTCTGAATTTTCTTGAGAGACCCATTCTGGCTCTTGTCAGGGTGCCAGAGAGTTGTTAACATGAACTGAGCAACACTTCTTCAGTCACCCAGTTTATTCAGAGTCTGTTAACAGAATTTAGATTTCTGAAGGATGCTTTCCACAGAGCACCCACAGCAAATATACAACCGTCCATGAAACAGGCAAAACTTGTTCCACATAGCCCCTCCTAGCACAGGATCTAGCATGATAATTCAGTTGGAATCTTGGTTCTATATTTACTCACTGTGGGATATTTCTTTTCTAAGTCCCAGTTTCCTCATTTGTAAAATCATAGCACCTAACACATAGGATTGTGGTAAATATTAAATTCAATAATATAAATGAGTGACTTAGCACTGGAAAGGCATAAAGCATAATAAATTCTTGAAGAAGTTACCATTTGTTTTTCTTTAAAGACCTTTTTCCTCTGTCCTTTTGTTATTCCTTTTTGGTGTCTTCCTAATTGATCATTGTCCTCAACCTTTCAACACACACATTTCTGATATCCCCAAATTTATTTCCTATAACTAACACCATTGCATGCCTCAGACAAAGAAATAAAATACCTTCTTTTTTTTTTTTCCTTTATTTCCTCTGAAGGAGACATTGTCAAGGCCTTCCCTCCATCTCTTTGGCCCCGATCCCACCTCTACATGCTAATAGCCCCTTACTGGAGGACCATGCTTAGCCTAGCAGGAGGGACAAACCAAGAATGTCAGTGAGTTAATGACCCTAGGAACTGTCCTGAGCCACTACCAGGAGACAGTGGATAATGCTAATGTCCAGATGTTCCAGTTAAAAGGCAAGGATGAACAGAATAGATTTTAAAAAGCAAGACCTACTACATGTTTCCTACAAGAGATACATTTAAAATATAAAGACACAGGTTAAGAGCAAATAATTGGAAAAAAGATGAACCATGCACACAATAAAGATATGAAGGCTATAGTGAATATATCAGTGCCAGGTAATAAAATAGATTTCAAACCAAAGAGTATTACCAGTAATAAATTACCAGAGACATTTAATAATAATTAAAAGGACCATTCATCAGAAAGATGTAACAGTCATAAGGATGCATATACCTAATAACAGGAGCTTAAAATACATGAAGGAAATATTGAAAGAGTAAAAGAGAAATAGATAACATATCATATCCAATTTCAACTCCCTTTCATCAACAATTACTAAGGAGTCTAGAACATTAAAAATTCATAAAAACATGGAAGATCATGAACAACACTATAAACCAATTAAACTTAATTGACATTTGTAAAAAACTGCATACAACTGCAATATACATATTATTTTCAAGTGCACATAGTATATCACCAAGAGAAATTTGAGAAGACCTAAATAAATGGAGAAGCATGCCATGATTATGGGTTAGAAGACCTGATATCATTATGATTTCGTATCTCCAAATTTGTCAGTATAATACCAATAAAAATTCCAGTAAACTTTTTTTGTAGAAACTGGGGAGCTGACTCAAAATTAATTATGAAAGTCAAAAGAATTAAAATAACTTAAGCAATTTATAAAAAGAGAGAACAAAGTTGTAAGATTTATACTACTTGATTTCAAGACTTATTGTATATATCCATATGGATATATACACATATATGTATATCCATATATACATATATATACACACATCTATATCTCTCTATATATATGTGTGTGTGTGTCTGTGTGTATATACACAACATGTATACAATAGAGTCTAGAAATAGACCCCCACACATACATGATCAATTGCTTTATTACAGAGGGGCTGAGGTAACTTCACAAGAAAAAAAATATCTGTTCAAAAAGTTGTTGTTGTAGATAATTATGAGAAAAGCTAATAAACATCAACATACTCAAAACTAAATCTGAAATGGATCAAAGGCCTAAGTAGAAAATCAAAATTACAAAATATCCAGAAGAAAGGAAAAAAGTTTCACTACTTCAGGGTGGGCAAAGAGTTCTTAGACTGCAAAGAGGGTAAACCACTTTTTAAAAATTTATAAAATTTGGCCTCATCAAGATTAAAAACATTTGTTCTTCAAAAGGTAGCAAAAAGGCAAGCTACCAAATTGGATAAAATGTGTGCGACACATATCTCTGATAAAGGACATGTTTCCAAAATATATAATCTGAGCTATTTTTACTCATAAATACTGACACCCACTGTGTGGGGGTTTTTCAACACTAACTACCAGTTCTACAAGTCTTTGCATACCAACTCTGTGATACAATTCAGCCCAGAGTTAATGTCAGATTCCTCAGGTTCAAGGGCTCAGTCCCACAAAACTGCCCTAACTTCAGATGCCTATCCTAAGTCCCGGATTCAGCCACTGACTATACATCTCCTCACATTTAATAATCAGCTACGATGCCTCACAGAACTCAGGAAAGTGTTTTACTTAGTATTATCGGTTTGTTATAAAACATTCAACTCAGAACAGCCAATTGGAAGAGATGCACAGGGTGAGGCACTGGAGCTGGGGGAAAGGGAGAAATGGAGTTTCCATAACCTCTCCACACATCCCATCCTTGCACCTTAACGTGTGTATCAACCTGGAAGGCCTTCCAATCCCATCCCACTGCTTAGGGTTTTGTGGGGTTTTTTGTTTGTTTGTTTGTTTGCAATTTCATTTTGAATATGTGAATAAGAAAATATCTGGAACCCAGGAAACTGACCAGGGCACTTTTACTGAGTTCATACATGATGATAATCATGAACAGCCACTGCAAGCAGTCTCTGACAAGAGCAAAGCAATCATGGCTCAGATCCCTCAAGGCTGAAGGTCTCGGTTACCACACCAAGCAAGCACCTAAGGCCAGACAGATGGCTAAACAAGTGGTGGAGGATAGAGATGATAACTTCCAATTATGACTTTGGGACCAACTGCACAACTGGAGACTGTTTCTTGCCCCATCAACCTTCCTGTTGTCTTTTTACTTTTCTCTTTTGACGTTCTACTGAATCACCTCCTTGAAGGATCAGCAACAGGACTGAGTCAACATAACATAGGACCCAAGGGATTCTGAGGGATGCTGCAGCAGACCTGGTTGGAAGCAACCCTCAGGGCTCATCAGTGTCTTATGTGCTGACAGTTTTCTTCTTCAAGCCCCTGAAACTCAGATCACTCCACTCCATACAAGTGGAACACTAATGGTGCTTGGGGGACACAGTGTCCTGGAGCATCCCTCAAGCAATGAGGAACAGCAGTTGGTGAATAAATACCTGACCTCCTTATGCCTTGGTTGAGAAAACTCTGAGATGTGCTATGTGATGGCCTTGAGGTACCCTGTGCCCCAAGCCCCAGTTGCCACAGTTGTTAATTGCTCATTATCACACCCTCTATTGCTTTTCTCTTTTCCCTGTTTCACTTCCCTATTTCCCTACCCATGATTTATTTGATCTGATCTCAAATAAATGACTATCCTTTAAATCTTTGTCTCAGCAACTGCTTCTGGGAGAATCCAATTTAAGACATCCTCCTATCCACTGAAGCTTGTCTGCCTGGGTGCCAGCACATCAGTTATTTTATCGTATGTTATTTAATGTATGTATTGTTGCATACACTCTAGCAAAATTGTTTGCAGTTGGTTGATATGCTATTTCTTCCACATCATGGTTCAAGGTTATAGCAGCCCTGAACATAATAAATTAAAGAAATGTGATGTGAAAACAGAAGGCAGTGGGTGACTAAATGGATGGGGAAGATATTCTGGAATAGGAGGGACTTTCTTCTTCTGTTATGGGTAGGAGTGACCTTGCCATATGGATGGTCACTTCTTAAAACATTTCTCCTTTTTATTTTTAGTCGCCTTTGAGTTCAAATGTGTTAGTACCCTGATTCTGAATGTATTTAGCAATTTTTAGAATTTATTGGAAAAACTGAATTTTCACTAAGAGTCTATGTTCAGGTTCAGAGATAACTTTCCATCGTTCTTCTGACGTTCTTTTTTTTATAAGTAAATGTGTATTTGTACTTCAACTAGAATTCTTTGAAAGCAAGAGTAAAACATTATTTAGCATTGTGCCTATTCTACTGGGTAAAAGAAAAAATGTATGTTTTTATTGGTTAAGAAAAAAAGGGAATATGGAAAATGGCTTGTAGAATTATATTTACCAGCCAGATTTGCTAGTCTGAAATAAGCACTATATATGCATTTATGCATAAATAGTGAGGAATGGTATTTGTATAATGTTTGTTTCATGACAGAATAAGTGATAGGCTATCCTAATTACTAGTTTTGAAAAAGTTAAAGATTTTCCTAGAGTGTTTTTCATTTTTATTTTGATCTTAATAACTTGGGGAATTGGTTTAAATGCAGATCCTTGGGTGCTACTCCAGACTTAGTGAATCATAATCCCTTCAAGCAAAACCCAGGAATCTACATCTTAAGTAGTCAGTCCTAGTGATTCCAGTGTGGAGGACTTCTGGGTTAGACTTTGAGAAACACAGCCAGAGATGGGTTCTCAGATAGAACCTGAATAGGACACTTAGGTTGAAATTTAGGTTGAAATCCACAGGGGCCAAGTTTCAAATGGTGTTAACCATGTTGAGGCCAATTAGGGGGAATTTAGATGCCTGAACAGGATCACGTGGGTATGGGTGGCTAGATCTGCCTTTGGTAAAGGGCACAAATTTTAGGACAAACAGCAGAATAAGATCTGTAAACCTAGACACCAGCTAGCTACAGCATAGTTATATACTTTGAAAGTCAGATAATTTTATTTATCAGTATGTTCTTTACTCATGTCCTTATTTCTCCTCCTTGTCATATATCAAAATCTTCTTTAAAGTTACAGTTTGAGGGACACCTGGGTAGCTCAGTCAATTAAGCATCTGACTCTTGATTTCGGCTCAGGTCATGATCGAGCCCTATGTTGGGCTCTGTGCTCAGCATGGAGTCTGCTTGAGATTCTCTCTTTCCCTCTCCCTCTGCCCCTCCCCCAGCTTGAGCATGTGCATGCACACACATACTCTCTCTCTCTCTTTCACAAATAAATAAATAAAATCTTTTTAAAAATTCAATCAATCAATAAAGTTAGTTTGATTGTGTCTACATTTGGCCTTAAAAGGAAATTTACATACCTTTAGGGATGATGGCTACTTAATTATCTTATTACCTCTCTTACACTAAATGGTTTTCCTTTCTGCCTAATCATTGAAAGAGCACAGAAGCAGTTTTCCCTATCAGTTACCTGGGTACTTCTAGTAAGTATTTAAAGTTAGTTTTCAGCTGTAATTAATGGACAACTCCAAGTAAATTGATCTAAACAAGGAAATGAATATATCTTTAGGTAGGATGGGCTTCAGGAATGGCTATTTTAGTGGTTCAACAATGTCTTCAAACATGAAAATATTTTCCATCTCTTTCTGTGTCAAAGGTTTTGTGTCAATTTATGATTGGTTTATCTTGTGTTTCTAAAATGGCTGTAATTAGGAATCAAAGTGACTTGCTCATGTCCTGCAAGTGAAAGGGATAGCATCTTTTCCAATCGTAAAATAAAAGTCCTTTCTTTCTGTCTGACTGGGTCCAGATAGGTCACAAACTCTAGTCCTGGACCAGTACCTGTTGCAAGGGGGAATCCCATGAACTAATTGGTTTAAGCCTGCATTCTGGACGTATCACTGACAATGGGGTAGGATTACCATATGTCCCACACTGAAAATGGAGATAGGATCAGTGTCCCTTAAATAAGAAACTGAAAAGAAAAGAGATGGTAGAGACCTAAAAAATATTTGCAATCTGTTTGTAGATGATCAGAGAAGAAATGGATACTAAAGAGACAATCTGTGATCCACTAACATACAGAGCTTTCCACTTAAAGGTCACTGTGTCAGCTCAAGATATAAGCTTGCTCAACTCAGTCCTCCCAAGTAAAGTTAGAGAAGTGCATCCCAGGACTCACAGGAGGGTCTAGGGAGTCCTTGAGCTTAAATTGCCCTGGGATAGATAGAGTAGCAATATGGTCCACACAGTGGACCTGCAGATAACAAGTCAACATTCTGTGACAAGGATATTGTTGTGTCCATCATGCAGCCAACTTAGTGAGGTGTTGATAACAGATGAAGAAAACTTCCCTCTGAGGTTCCAGGTATAGACTTGGGGATGACTGTCACTTATGTCCACACTGGCTGATGAAGAACACTATGATTCTTCTTATATTCAAGACGGTTTTCTCATTACTCATCCTATAGTTCCATGTCAGTGCCCCCTTTTCTCCACCCCTTCCACCCTGTTTCCTTTTCCTGGACAATTCTCCCCATCCAGTGACTCCCCTAGTGTTTTGCCCACTGCCCCCAAATGTTGTTATTTTCCACAGCTCCGTAGGATAGACCTTCTATCCATGGAACCCAAAGCTTCATACTATGTACTTTTGTTTCATGCAATAATCTTCAATTGCTATGAAGTTCAGAGTCAAAATTGCTAACAACTAAACACTACTTTCGCTTTCCAGAGCAGGGAGGCTTACTCATTAAACACTTGACAGCGGTAAGGAGAAGTGTTTGCTTTCCCTCCTGGGGTGGAGAGTGATGGGAATGGAGAGAGGGCAGGAAAGTTCACTCTCTCCTGGAATGGATCCAATCACTCCTTCAAAAGACAAACAGAAAAAAGGTAGTGGTATTTCTAAATTAAAACAAGTTAAAAATTCTCATCCTGCTACCTTTGTATTATTATATATTGTGTCTTTGAGGTCTATAATAATTCCTTATAATTAAGGGAAGAATATTATGGTGCCCTAAGAGCTCCATGAGTCTTGGCTTCTGTTGGCCCTCTGCTTGATGGCATCTGTGTGGCCTGTTGAAATTGAACTTGTGTCAGTGATTCCATTATAAACTTCTCTTTTTTATTAAGTTATCTAGACCCTGGCCACCAAATCTCTGGGGTAGCCTCCACTGAGGAGCAGAGCTAATGGTGGAACTCTGTCACACTGAGCAGCTTGAAAGTCTTTATAGTGTGGCGATGTACAAAGGAGAAAAAGCAGATGTGCTTTTAGAATGTTTTGCCATCTGTTGAGCCGACACTTGAATCTTTAAGTTCTGGAATCTTAACTTGGTGTGCACAGGTCAAAGGCCTAAAGTTTCAGGTTTGTGTGTCTGTTATTAAGAGGAAAAAAGAATAAATTCTCTCCCTTCCACATTCAACCAGTTCATTTTAGACCGCAGAGTTTATTAATATTCAGTAATATGTGTAGGTTTGAACGGATAAAAATAGCCAAGCTGATTCATTTAGAAATAGGCTTCTGTAAGCACAAGCTTATTTCCCCCAACACTGCAAGTGTAAAACTGTCTTTGCAGAGAGAAGACCTCTTTCCTACCAGTGATCAGCATGTGGGAGGGCAGTCACCATCTCTACTCACTTGTTTTGTTTTGTGAAAGGCTGCATCCTTTTGGGCTCTGCCTGTCAGCATCTTTACCCATCCATTTCTTTTTCTGCTGCACTTTACCTCACCCCACAAAATAATAAGACAGGTTAAATATCTGTTCAATAACCCTTCTATCAGTAAAGAGAAATAGTCTCCTGTAAAAGGTGTTAAAATTCCCTGGTTATCCTTAGTGTTGCCCTAATCTGTACACTATTGAGCCTCATGGGGCTATTTAAATTTAAATTCGATACAGTACAATACAGTAGAATACTTCAGTTCTTCAGGTGCAATTAGCCAGATTTCAAGGGTTGCCTGGGACTAGTGACCACCATAACAGACAACACGAAATATTTCAATCTTTTCAGAAAGTTCTATAAGATAGCACTGCTACAGAGGGTCAATGGAGTAAAGATGCTATATGGAAAACCATTTCTTTCTTTCTTTTCCTTTTTTCTCTTCTTTAGAAAGCCATTTCAAATTCTAGTTGGCTATAGCTATCATTTTTAGGCCAGTTTAAGAATTCTAAGTGAGTATAACTAAAAGGATTTTGTTGTTGTTGTTGTTTAATAGCTAGTGTTTTTCTATCTGTGAAGAACACACGATTGGATAGACAACCAGAGAACAATGATCTAAAAGTTATATAGTCCTAGGTTTAGTTTATATGTTACCACTACTACCAGCAAAATGCCCTTCTTAATCTCCGAGTATAGACTCGGTGGAATCAGTTGTAATCAGATGTAAATCAGTTTCTTAGGATCTCTTAAATCGTAATCATCTTGTCTTTAACCTTTTGTTCCCCACAACCCTCACTACCTCAAAGTCTTTAGTGCAGCCAGAGTTTTGGGAGAGCTAAGAGAGAGCACAACAAACTCAAGAAGCCACTTTTTCTTAATAGGTATCATTTATAAAGCTGCATCTTTTTATGGACATTCACAGAACAAAGTGCTGCAGACCACTGATCAATATACCCACCAAGAGTCAGATTTTTGTTAAGCAGCATCTGAATTAATAGGGAAGAAACAGATGTATGTTTGTTAATAGGGAAGAAATAGATGTATGTGCAGAATTCCAACTGAAGGAACACAGAAGTCAGGCCGTATTGGCAGCTTGGTGGAATGGTTGGGTTACTCTGAGAAGACTTTCTGGAAAGAAAGACTGAATGTTCAAAACAGATTAGCACCCTGACAGATTGGGAATGGTTAGAGGATCTTTGTGGCCAAAAGACCATGAGGATTATATTGTTTCTTGCGTTTCTCTGTAAAGCCAGAACCCAGATGTGCTGAGCTCCAAGGGCGAGCTAGCCAGGCACATGGCCCAGTCTCAGCTCTATTTTTACTTCACAGAAGGATGAAAATCTGCCCTCTGCATTCACTCAGCACAGAAGAGCTGGCTTGGTGCTTTGTTGTTCATTGCTGCTATCTTCCCTTAGGTGGTTTCACATATACTCAAATTCATAGGACAGATATTGTGGGCCAATATTCATTTGCATGTTTTTCAAGTTCTATGTGTGACTCAACATCCCAGAGGATGGACTTGAGGTGGTGAAATGGCCCTAGCTATTTCTTTTCCAAGTCTGACTTCTGTATCTTATCTTCTTTGAATTTAATGGGAGTTGTATATATGTGGAGAGGTTTGGGAGATCTTCCCTTTTTTTAGTCTAATATTACTTTTCTATTATCACTGATATTCTCAAAATGCACTCTAAAGGAGGTGGAAAATACACTCTTCCAAATGTTGATTTGATGCAGATCCAATGTAAATTCAATTTAAAGAATGAGTTAATATCATTCCAAATCCCTTCACTGTCACTTTTCTTTTTTTTCCTTTTTTAGGATAATCACTTAGGATAGTGATTCCAGATATAAGCTCCTACAAGTTGTCACAAGCTCTTTTGCAGAGAGTGGTAACATTTCCAGCCGTCCTTCCTTCTATCCTAAGCATGGTACTTCCTTCAGCTCTTTAAGATGCACAGGCTGATGGAGGCCATGGTCACATAAGTGATAAGTCAGTCTTGAATCCTAAGAATTGCCTCACCCTCCTTTTCTGAAACACATACAAACGTGGCTCATTCTGGGAGACCAAATGGTCCAGGCCAAGGACATCAGAGGGGCAGGGTGTCCAGAGGCCTAGGTTGAGGTTGCCAGCAACTAGCATGTGTGCTTAGCAAGGCTCTCCCCCCCTTTGTTTTCATCAACTACAAAGTGATGGATCTAGATTAGGTAATTGCTCAGGCTCTGCCAGCTCTGCCACTGCTTAAATCCACCAAGCCTGGAGAACATTAAGGCAAATAACAGTAGGGAAGACAGAACTCATAAAAAACTGTATCTGTATGAATATAAGAAAATTCCAAGCAGCAGACTTCAGCTTCTCAGTTGATACTTCTCATCTGGTTTGGAAAGAAGCCAGGAAGTAAAAGATATCATAAGAGAACACTTGCTCAAAAGTACTCCTTCTAATGAATTCCTTTAAAAAAATGTCCTAAATGCTTCTCCAGAAATAAGGTTTATTCTTTCCCATATCTCCTGATTCTAGGACGTTTCTCTATTCTCTCTGCTGCTGAATATTTGATAATGTATTTGAGTTATTATATGAGATTATGACTATTATATAGAGTTATTTTCAGATATTCTTTTAGTTAAAAACCCTTAGACATTCTTAAATATTATTTTTAAATGCTAATTTTAGATATTTGTGTGTTTGTGTGTGTGTGTGTGTATCCACAACTTGGAACTTAAAGTGTACATCAACAGGAGAATGAATCCATTTCCCAAAAAAGTGAAATTTCAGAAATTTATCCACTGTATAAATCAAGTCCACCAATATACTCTTTAGTCTCCTCCCAAGTTCCACACTGAGTTTCTGTGTCACTTCCTCATCTTGGCATGCCCTTCTCTCCCTCCTCTGTCCCAGCAATGCACGTACCAATTGTTGCTAACCCACTTCTTGGCCTCTGGTCCTCACAGAATTCCTATAGAATCTTAGGTCTTCATACATAACTTTTCATTCATTCAGTTAATCCAAAGAATATTTTCTATGCCTGATACTTTGTTAAGTAGTGAAGATGCAATGTTAAGTAGTGAAGTAAATAAGAGAGCTGGAGCTCCCCCACTGTGGGAGAAGTGAACATGAAGCCAATAGGAGCAAGTACTTTGTTATAATTCAAGCTACACAGAAGTCAGGGTGTCCCAGGAGCACAGACTGAGGAACAGTAACAAATGGGTGAATGTATGGGAGGAATGTCAGGGAAGAGCTTCCAGAGGTAATGACATTTCCTTAGGCTTAATGGAGGACAAGGAGTTGTTCAGTGGGGATGAAGTAGGGTGGGCATGGGAGTGGAGAGAATGAATCTCCCAAAGTCTCATCAACAGCAAAGTTAGCTCTAGGGCCTCCAGTTTCTAATCTCCATCAGCATCTCTACAAAGACTGCATCTCCTCAAGACACATTACAATCTTCCAGCATAGAGCAATGTTAATTTACATACAGAAAAAATCCTCCAAGTTAATAGTACTTATCTACAGGGGTTGTATTAGGAATGCTATAATTTCCCCCTTTGTGCCTTTCCATATTTTTCAAATTCTCTATAGTGATCATATAATACTTTTATAACTTTTAAAATAGTGAAATTTCTTTAAAGGATCAATGAGAAAATGATGTGTACACAATGGGGTTGATTTAGAGTAAAAAACCTCTTGCATGTAAGTTGGTTGGCATAATAATTGGGACAGCTGAAGTTCTCAAATGTTTGTTCCCTTTTCTCTTATTTATCTCCTATATCCCAGTACTGGGCATGGTGCCTAGCATATTGCCTAATAAATATTTGTTGAATGAATCCATAAGCAAAACATCTAGAATTACAGGTTTTGATTATGAGAATGATGACCATAGTAGTTAGCATCTGTAAAAAGACTTCAAAAATGACAAATATTTTAGGGGCAGCAGCTCTTACTCATCCTGACAGTGACATGCAATTAAGAAAGCCCAGCTGACCATCTGAGGTCAAACCTTTGAACTTGCTCTAATTATTCCCTGGTCCTATATGACTGAAGTAACTAGACACAGTCAGCTGTGATATCTGAATAAAACAATTCAATGGGAAGAATATTATCTTATATGAAAAAACTCCTGATCACAATGTTTGTGTTACAAACTGAAACCTAACAGAATAAACCCTAGTTGGTTGGCTTGCATGTATAAATAATCATATTTTTCATAATGGCTGTGGAAAGCCATTAGCAAATCATAATTTCAGGGTTTCATACCAATCATGAAGTGACTGGTATGAGTTTCATAACTCATCATTCAAGATGAGTTAGTTGTAGCAAAATGCATCTTTTTGGCTCTAGGGACTGCAGTCCACTTTTGTCGCATCAAAGGAGGGGGACATAAAGGTAGATTGGAATCCCAAAGCTTTCATCCACTTTTGATGCCAAGCTAACCTAGACTTTCATCAAAAGTACATAAATCCTTTTACATGATGATATCAAGAGTTTGTAGCGTGATCAATGAGTTGTTTCACTGTAGAGGAGGAAACTTCACCTTCCTTCTTCCCTTTCTGGCTCCTTTCCTCTTACTCTGTGAGAATGACATGAAATTTCACAACATCTCCATGGATTACTACTGTGTTCCACCTGGTGTTCTTCCTCTCAGGTTACCAACTACCCAGCCGACACTCCACTTTCGTGGAAGATGTTCCATCAAGCTATTCATGACTTCCTCCAACTCTTGTGCTTCTGCATGTCCACATGGAAATGGACATTTTATCATGATCTGCACACCTCTCATCTCATCTTATGTCATCTCTCCCAGAGAGATACTTAAAATCGAATGTTTTTAAAGACTTGAACATGCTTATGTGTAGGGCTACTAGCATATGTAATCCTTATTAACTCCACATGGAGTTTTTAGGTCTTCTTGTTGAAAGGAGAATAATTCAACATAACAGCTAATATTTAAAAAACTCTTCTCCTCAAAACAATATTATGGGTAACAGAAAATTGGCTAACAGTATAGATTTAATTTGGAAATCCCAAAATATCCTGGAAAATGGTCAAATTTTGTCAGTTCTAGAATATGTCAGATTTGTTTTTTGATTATCTATATGGGCACAGAAAATTAAATGTGATGGAAAAACTGTATGAAAAATACTTTACTTCAGCAAAGAATCCTACTAGAATGAAGGCTTGACTTAATGGCTAGTTTGAGTCAATAATGTGGAAATCTGATGTCTAGTCATGAAATTTATGACAGTCCTTAATACTTCTGGGCCTAAATTTTCCCTATACGTAGACAGGGAAAAAAAATAATAGCCACCAGCCAGTCCCAGAGTCTTAATGAAATATTCTGTAACTTCAGTTTTTTTTTTTCCCAAAGTTTTTATTTATTTGTTTGTTTATTTATTTAACACAGAGAGAGACAGTGAGAGAGGGAGTGCAAGCAGGGGGAATGAGAGAGGGAGAAGCAGGCTTCCCACTGAGCAGGAAGCCTGACGTGGGGCTTGATCCCAAGACCCTGGGATCATGACCTGAGCTGAAGGCAGATGCTTAATGACTGAGCCATCTAGACGCCCCTATAGTTTCAATTTAAAGACACATTTTCCAGGTTTCTTTATCAACATCAGAGTTGATGTTCAAAGGTATGATTTAAAGCAAAGTGAAATATTGAAGTTATCTGTCCTCAGATAACTTCAGATAACTTCATAGTTGCTATTGCAAAATATGATTGCTTAGGGGCGCCTGGGTGGCTTAGTAGGTTAAAGCCTCTTGCCTTTGGCTCAGGTCATGATCCCAGTGTCCTGGGATCAAGCTCCACATCTGGCTCTCTGCTGGGCAGGGAGCCTGCTTCCCCTCCCCACCCCCAACCCCCGCCTGCCTCTCTGCCTACTTGTGATCTCTGTCTGTCAAATAAATAAATAAAATATTTGAAGAAAAAAAATGATTGTTTAATTTATAGTTCATGGCTAGAAATTGATACAAATCTTGCAAACCGCACTGAGATCATTCTAGATGAAATCATGCACCAATCATGAGCTCCTGTATTATCTGTCACTATCTCATGAGTCACTGTACAGCTTTGCTGTAAGATGTACAAGTCTACATGATTTGAGAAGAAAAGATCATTTGGAATGAGGAAAAATGAAGTGAAACACAACCCCTATTTTAGACATTGAAGAGAGGTCTTCCCAGATTCTTTAAGATATTTTGTATTTTCTTATCCACCTCTTCCATTCTCTCTGGACCCAAAACATTGTCTGTAGAGTGAAAAAAGTCCTCCAACCTATGTATTAAAGCTTCCTCAATTAAAAAGAGAGAGAGAGAGAGGGAGAAATCTGTGAGGGAGAGCAAATGAAATGACAGTACCTTGAAGTAGCAGTTGCTAATTCCAAACTACACTAAGTTTGGTAGGTCATAAGGGGCATCTGTCTGCTATGTAGACAAGAAAACTAGACCAGAAAGGTCAGAACAAATCACGGTCATCTTTTCACTATTTTGGCACTTTGATGAATGGATTGCATTCTCCTTTTTCTCCGTGAACTCACGGTTAACGCTGAACTCCTCATCTTGACAACTGACCCAAAGAAAATATGAAGCCACTTTCAATTATGGATGGGTCCTTGGGACTCTGCCTTTTCAGGGTCTTCATCTGCCTAAACTCCCCATGCAGTGCAATGCACTGTAACCAAGGCAAATTTCCTGGGGTCCCCAATGTTTTGGCCAGTACAGATATCCCCTGCTTTTCAAGCATTTGCATTATGCCATTTCGCTTTTATGAAAGACGTACATTTGTACCTGTTTTGGTAACTGAATGAAATCCAAGGAGGTTTATTGTTTTTATAAAAAAAGATAAAAAGTGAAAATACTGTTTAGTGTTCATGTGGCAATGAGCCAATGTAGGGGCAACATGTACCCTGAGCAGTGCCAGTGACCTCACCAAGCTCCTATCCCAGGAACTACACTCAGTATCTTAGCATCAAGCCACCAGAGCTTTGAACTGTGTGATCATCTCTACTTTATCTTGATATTTTATGCATCTGTTGGCAAGTTTTGTCCTAAGGTAACAGAAAAGCCTAAGAAAGGTTATTTTTTTTTGTTCTGGGAATGTTCAAAAATTTTTCCATAAAAACCGATGGTAATTGCTTCTTTCCTTTATGGCAAGTTTTTTCCAGGAACACTATCCTTCCAGATGGGGGTAGAAGGAGCGAGTAGACACCTAACCTGAGGTTGCAGTATGTTCTTTCAAATATTTTTTGCTGAGGAGGTGTCATTCTCCTTCTCCAGAAGTGCAGTTCTTGGGACTAATCAGATTAGTGTTTCCAACTACCTGCTCCTTGTTGGGTCAAAAGATTATCAAGAAATGTGTGACTTCTACATTGGTTTCTTGTGTTTTTCTGTCTTTGAACTTGAGGAAAGTTGACCTTGGATGATCACAAAAATCAACCAACCAACTAAAACCACAGTTCCTGACAGGAAATTCTGCATTTTTCTCAAAGTATGTAAAAAGCATAATTTGGTAAAAACAATAGAATGTTATGGATAACTCAGATTTTAGAGGTAAATGTAACAATGAACCTTTGACCATCACTTCTTGGAAATTTTCAGGAGAAGTAGTTATGCTCCTAAAAGTCTGTATGCTTGCCTTTTATTTTTTCTAATTTACAGAATTTTTGTCAGTTCTGGTCACTGGGTTAAACCTGTTCCTTCCAGGTGTTTACACTGCCTACTATTAGAAAGATAGTGTTTTTCACATTGTGCACTATGTAGCTCCAGGGGTCTGAGAAAGTGTTTTAGGGGCTATTATAGAGTGTGGGGGTGGGCAAGTCCTGAGTGTGTCAGGAACCAAATTACCTTGTTCCTATGACCCGTATATTTGTTTGCTCTTTTGTTCTTTTGTTTTAAACAATGGACTTCTGTGTAATACTTGGTTTGGAGAGAAGAGTTCTTTGAAAAGAGTTGGAAGATCTCTGAACTGCAGATCCAAAAATCTATGTATAGTTGAACATAAACCATGAAATTCTAAGAGATACAGTAGTAGGGAGTGACACTGGTGAGATTCTTAATGAATGACCACACAAAGTATAAATCCCTCTTTTCTATGATTAGCTTTAAGAGATTTAAAATTGTCCTGACAAACTGACAAAAAATTTCTGAATGCTACTCTCAATTTCCATATAATCCTGTCCTGGACTGATAAGAAAAACTCAGCAGTGGTGTGTAAACACACTTTGAATAGTGCTGGGTCAGGAGATTTGAAATTGATGGGAGTGGATTTTTCAAATTTCTATGCAGAACTGTCCTTGAACCTACAAATATGGCTAAAAATGAATCCCTGAAGAAGAGAGAGAATGGGAAAGGAGAAAAGGTTCCTCATAGTCTATACTTTATTTTATGTAAAGGGATAAAGGATAAATTTTGTCCAATAGCAGTCATCCCATGCTTTATGTAACAGAAATATCCCAACCAAAAAGGCCATATAACTGATTTTTATAAAGTAGGTTGTATGCATATTCATCAGAAAACTCAAAAGGATTTAACTGTAGTTCAGATAAAGTTGAAAGATTTTGTTTTCTCCTCTGCAGAATGGGAGGTTACATTAATGGTTTTTTTCCCAATGTTTATGTTTTGTGCTTTTTGCCTTCGAAGCCTACTCCATGCCTGGATATTGTCATGAACCAGAGAAATCTCTCTGGTAGAAGCACTTGGCCTGCCTCTTCTGGTACTTGCTATTACTCACAATTCTTTGCAACAACTCCCACACCTTAGCGCTCATCTTTTCTTTCTTTTCTTCTGTTGATTAGAATGTCTAGTAGGGCCACTAGTGTTGAGTGTCATATTTTGATAGGAGGTGCCATTGACTAATGTGTATGGAAAATACCCATGAGTTAGGTCATGCACAGTGGACAGCTTGGTAATTCACGCTTCAGAAGTTCGAAGCTGTTTAGACAAAAATGTGTATTTTTGTCTTCTGGTAGTCTTGGTTGCTGAGCAGAAGGTTATACTCAGCAGGTTTAGAAAATATATTTTTGGAGCTTTCTACAGTTAGTAATCTCAATAGCTCTAGCAGCAATTCTTTGTGAGCTGAAGCTTGTCGCTTAGGACCTGTCCGTTTAGAAGTAAAAGCATATTTGTAGAGGCCACATCCTGCTTTCTTGATAGAGATATCAACTTCTATCAGAAAAAAAAAAAAACCTTCTTTCATATTATGTATAAATAGGTGGTAAGAATAATTAGCACTACCATTGGTTTTTTGTTTACTTGTTTTTTCCCACTGCAGCATGTATTATAATGGTTTTACAACAAGAGAAGATTTCTGACTCCTTCCTCAATGTTACATGGAGACATATTTCACAGGTGGGTCAAAGAAGGAAGGATCGTAGGGTGCCTGCGTGGCTCAGTCAGTTAAGCATCTGACTCTTGATTTCAGATCAGGTCATGATTTCAGGATTGTGGGATAAATCCCTGTGTGGAGCCCCACATTGGGCTCTGTACTGGGCATGGAGGCTGCTTAAGATTCTCTCTCTTCCTTTCTAAAAAAAGAGAGGGAGAGAGAGAGAGAGAGAAAACACTAGAATAGAATCATAGGCTAGTTTCTTAAATGGATCTACACCAGCCAGGCTGAGGTTCCAATAGCATTGATCAGCCCCGCCCTCTGCCCTGATTGGCTGCTGCTTGTGTCTTCCAGTTGCTCAGGGTTTTGAATACCAGCTCTGGGTGTGCATTTACCATCTGAGAGCTAAACTGGTAAACCATAACTCACAAATGAATGCAATCTTCAGGACAATTTTCACAAAGACCCGAAGGAGTTCCCACAAATGTGGACATAAAAGCACCCAAATGCAAGGTGCAGATGGAAGGAAACAGGCCAAGGAATGTGATGGAAACCAAGAACGCCTACATCTAGACAGTTATATTTACAAATTGTGGCTAAATGGAAATGAGACGGTGTTTGTCCAGGGACCTAGCTAACAGTCTCACTACATCTATGTCCTCTGAAGTTCATGTGGGACATGTGAACTTTTCTGTGATCTTTTATCCCACATTCCAATGGATGGCCTGCTGAGCCAGGCTAAGGATACAGAGACCTCCCTGTGATACATTTAAGGAAGACCTACTTTTCTCATTTTCTTTTGGTCTCAGACCAAAACCACTGCCTTCTCCATTGTACCATGCTGATGGTAAGGAAAAGCAGTACAAAAGCCTGCTGGGGAAAATGGAAGCACAGCCTGCATATTCCTAAGGGCTACAAGACACTGGCCCATCTCAACTGCCCACCCTATACTGTCTCAGGGCAGGGTAGCCCCCAGCCAGGAGCTACTTCTGATCATCCCTTGTACCAAGTATGGAGAGGAAAGATGGACTCCCAAGAAAGGAAATAATGGGGGAAAGGTACCACACCCTTAGTCTGGTGGCTCAATAAAAGTCTTGACATGTCCAGATGTGTGTGCACTGGGGTGTGCAAAGTCGGACCAAGGGGGGACGAAACCAGGAGCCTGGAGCTCCCCCTGGAGGCTAATTGTATTTTGCCCTGACTGAAAAAGGAAGCTGGTATTAGAAGGCTGGTAGCTGGTAAGACATAAAGTAAATCAGCAGTATTCTGTATATGCTATCCAGGAAAGAGAGAGATGCTAAACTTAGAACAGAGCTGGATACATAAAAGGAAGGAAGTGTAGGTCCAGAATCCTTTATGAACGGTTCCCAAATCCCAAACATAGAAGATGGAAACTGTTTTCTAATTCATTTAGCAACAAAATGTGATGTGAATTGACATGAAACAATTTATAGTCTTCATTTGTCTCAGGCTCACTATTTTTTTTTTGTTACAGATTTATTCATGTGTTTGATCATGAGATGCTACCCCTAAGCCTACTAGGGGTGTTGTAATGCTCATTACATGAACTGTTTCCTTCTCTAAAATCTTAAAAATTATGAAATCTGAACTATAGCTGGCCCCATCAGCTAAGGGCCTGTGGGCCTGTATATCATAACACTTGATACTCTGTGGATCTCAATCTCAAGTCACCCACTCACATGTAACGTTGAACAAATGACTTACTGGATCTATGGTTTTGTTTTTTTAGTAAGATGAGGATATTACTAGTTTAGGTATTAAATGAAGTCATGCACAGTGTTCAGCACAATGCCTGGAAATGGTAAACATATAATAATATTCGTGTTTATTAGCCTACTTGATCCAAAAAGGGGCATACCTCATCTTTCTTTGATTCATAATCACCAAGGAGTCATCTGCCTATCAGCTACCTGGCCCTCTCTTACCAGGAAGGTGGAAACTTAGATAATGAATGTGAATTTGGGGTCACTGATGATTTGTTGTACAACAATAATTTTGTGCCCTAAATCCAATCTCAACATCTTGACTATCTAAAAACATAAAATAAAATAAAATAGAAATTAGAGATAGACTCACTTCTGAGATATACCTATATGTCTACAACCTTCCTGGTTGCAGGCAGGTTTTAGTTAAAGACACCCACGAGTCTTTTGAAGTGGTGTAGATTGAGACAAAGGAACTGAGAGAATGAATTAAAAATATATATACATATATATATATACATATTCCACATGTGAGTGAAATCATATGGGATCTCTTTCTCTGACTGACTTATTTTCACTTAACATTATACACTCTGGCTCCATCCAAGTTTTTACAAATGGCAAGATTTCATTCTTTTGATGGCTGAGTAGTATTCCATTGTGTATATATACCACATCTTCTTTATCCATTCATAAGTTGATGTGCACATTTGGGCTCTTTCTGTAATTCAGCTTTGTTGATAATGCTGCTATAAACATTGGGGTCCCAAAGCGATCTACACATTTAATGCCATTCCTATCAAAATATCACCAGCATTTTTCACAAGAGCTAGAACAAACAATCCTAAAAATTTGTATAGAACCACAAAAGACCCCAGATAACCAAAGCAATCTTGAAAAAGAAAAGCAAAGCTGGTATCACAATTCTGGACTTCAAACTGTATTACAAAGTTATATCTTCACGACAGTATGGTACTGGCACAAAAATAGACACATAGATCAATGGAACGGAATACAAAACCTAAAAATGGACCCACAACTATATGAAGAATTAATTTTTTTGGCATAAACATTATTATTTTATAAGAGTCTTGACTACTGGTTTGTTTTTGGTTCACAATGTGGCAAAAATCCAATAATCAAGAATAGAATTTTCTAAAATGTTTACATGGAACACAAGCTCTGTGAGAGGTTCTATGAATAAAAGATTTTCCTCAAATTATTTTAAAATAAAACCCTTCTGGGGTGCCTGGGTGTTAAAGCCTCTGCCTTCGGCTCAGGTCATGATCTCAGGGTCTAGGGTCTGCTCAGCAGGGAGCCTGCTTCCCTTCCTCTCTCTCTGCCTGCCTCTCTGCCTACTTGTGATCTCTGTCAAATAAATAAATAAAATCTTTTAAAAATAAATAAAATAAAACCCTTCTTTCAGGGAATATTTATTAACGTCCTCAGAATTAGTGTTAGATGGAGTGCCCTTTGGGAAATACTGCTCTAGAGAGTGTCAGCTCTTGGTACGTATTCCAGGAGGCTAATTCTTGGCTAATGAGTGATTCCAAGTGTGTTAAAATTTAATTTTTAAAAATAAAATCTTCACTGTCATACAGATCTAAAATGGACACATTAAGATTTTATTTAATTTAATTAATGAAGGAACCAACACAATTTTAAAACTGATTCAAAGGTGATTCTGAAGAACAGATACATATATAGATAATCAGCAGTGCTTAAATAAATTTACTAATTGATGTAGAACTATTTAATATTAATAGAGCAAATGATATAGTTTGGGATTATCTTTTCTATAGGGCAGAAATAACATATATTTATTAGACATAACTTATTCTTATTTCTTTTTTTTATTTATTTTAATTTTTTCAGTGTTCCAGGATTCATTGTTTATGCACCACACCCAGTGCTCCATGCAATACTCCATGCCCTCCTTAACACCCACCACCAGGCTCACCCATTTCCCCACCCCTTCTCCTCTAAAACCCTGTTTGTTTCTCAGCATCCAGTCTCTCATGGTTTGTCTCCCCCCTCCGATTTCCCCCAATTTACTTTTCCTTTCCTTCTCCTAATGTCCTCCATGTTATTCCTTATGCACCACAAATAAGTGAAAGTAAGTGATAATTGACTTTCACTGCTTGACTTATTTCTATAGAAAAGAATTATTTTCATTGCTCTCAGAGTCTTCAGTTTACAGAGTTGTAAAAGAGACTTGTCAAAGACAAGGAGGACATCCACGTGCAGTCAGTCCCACTACATAGATAACAATGAGTATTCCATTGAAAGAGCACTGTGGTAAGCAGAATGATGTTCTCCTATCCCCATGTCCATGTCCTAATTCCAGAACCTGTGAATATGTTATGTCACATGGAAAAGGGTGTCAAGATTGCAGATGGAACTGTTTGTTAATCAGATGGCTTTAGGATAAAGAAATTGTCCTGAGTTACCCAGGTGGGCCCAAGATAACTACATGGTCCTTTAAGGTAAAAAAGGGAGTGAAAGGAGTAGGTCATAATTGGAGGTTTGAAGATGGTGCATTGCTGCTTTTGAAGTTGGAGGAAGAGTTCACCAGCCATGAAATGCAGAGAGCTACAAGAACAAGAACCTGCAAAAAGGAAGGAAAGAGGTTCTCTCCTCTGTCCTCCAGAACCAATGTAACCCTGCTGACACTTGGATTTTGGCCCATTTCAGATTTCAGACTTCCCCAAGTATAAGATAATAGATTTATGTTGTTTTAATCCACTAGGTTTTGGTAATTTGTTACAATGGTTAGAGAAAACCAATGGGGACATCTAGTAATTTCTGTCCATTTCTAAGTCTTTTACAAAGTTTCCTAATAAGGAGAAGTATCGAATTTCATAATAAATAAACCCCATAAATGCTTCTTTCAATGCTGACACTTTATTATATGTAATGGTGTGTGATGATACAGATGAGATACTGTAAAAAGAAGTAATTCAAAGTACTTGGATTACATTATGAAGAATCTGGAAGTTTTTTCAGGCTCTTAATAGAAATGGAAGTTCCTTACTTCTGTTTCAAATCAATAAACACCAATCATACAATAAGGCCTGTTGAATAAGAACCTGTCAAGGGCTGAGCTAGGCCTGGTTTTTCATGCTTTTGCCCAGACTGGGTACCCACATAGTCCTGCTCTGAATTCAATACCCTCTGCCTATGACCTGATGGAGTTTTTGAACTAGAGCAAATCCCATATTTCAGGAGCATATTAATTTTTCACCGAAGGGGATTTAACTCAGTGTGAACTTTTTAAGAGCTCATTTTGCAAATAGATGAGAAGTTGTCCTAACCATTGCTTGCAGATCTTTCTTCCAACTGGCTTTATGGAGAAGACAGTAGGGTGATCTGTAAATTAGTAGTGGAATATGCCCCTATCATGTCCATTCTCCATCACCAGGAGGTTTATTTGGAAATGACTGCTCTGGATACAAGCTACCTCAAAGATAATGACCCAGAATGCAGATTACTGAATTCAAAGGAAATCCTCTAAGTGCCTGCTCCAACTTCCATCCCCCACCTGGGAGGAAACACTGACAAGCTGCAAAAGAAGGCTGACAGAGAAAAAATTGCTTTAAAATGCAAAGTAGGGGAGGTGGTGGGGGTGGTGGTGGTTGTGTGTGTGTGTGTTAATGTTAAGAGGGGTGGGGTAGGCAGAGAGAGCTACTAGATAGGTCTCCTTGCAAAAAGCAGTGGCTAAAACAATACTATGGCCTTGAATTTTACTGAGCACAGTCCTAGAATTACAGGGCAGCTAGGGTCAAAAGTGAGCAAAGATTCCCCAATTTGCCACCTCTTATTTATCTTCAAGGTTGGCAATTGTGGGACTTTGTAATTTCCTTGTGGCTCCAGAGAGCCTTTGATGTTAGTTGGTAGTATCGATTTATTCATTAAATCTGAGAGTTCATCTGGCCAACCAAGGGGCCAGAGAGACACCAGGGGAAGGGGATACTCACTGATTTCTATCTGAGGTAAGAGGCAGAAGTGGCTACAGCTTCCTGGAATCAACTGAACCACAGATCTTCTTTGAAAGAGAATGATCATCAGAGACCAGCCAGTTTTCACCTACCTGATCCTGGGTCCAGACTGTGTTAAACTGGAGAACCTGTGAACAGAAAGTACAGGACCGATATTGAGAAGGTGAGACTCTTACCCTTTGTTCTCCCCAGGGTAGTCAATGCCAAACTGGCTTGGAGAAGAAGAGAAGGATGCATTTATGTGAACTAGACTGTCAGAGAGGTAATAATTTTTAATTTAACTGGATGAGAGGAAGTTTCTGAAAGTGACTGGATTAATTTTCTGCCATCATCACAAATAGGAACTTGGAATCACAAGATTCATGTGAAGTTATGAAACAAACTATGTTTTTAAACTCCTGAGTTAGGTGGACATTTGTAACAAGGAAACACCATACCAGTTTCAACAGGATGGAGAAAGTAATCCAAGAGAGAAGTCAGGAGGAAAAGTTATCCCAAGCAAATGAAGGCAATTGAAGCCAACATCAAGAAGTTGATGTGTAGAAAAAGTGACTCAGAGGAAGAGTTGAGTGAGTCTTCTGAGAAAGTAGCAGCAATTGACTCTCTCCTCAAACCCACCGACTACTGATTGACTGTTTTGCTGATCTCTTTGGGAATTAATTATATAGGACCCAAAGAAATCTGGAATGTATCACTGGTGATTTTATAGTCCAGAATACAAGTTGAAGCATTTAGAGAATTTGGACAAGAAAAAAGCCATGAGGGAAGTGAACCATTGGCCACAGAAATGGTTTTAAAGTGTTTTAGACCAAGGCTTCTCATGCCAGAACATCTGAGCCTTGGCAAGGGATGAAGTGCAGCCCATGAAAAAAAAGAAAACTATGTTTGACAGGAGAATTCCTAACCTGTTCCAAAGGGATTTTATCTGAAATATGAACGAGAGTGAGAAAAGAAAAAGCATAGATAAACCTCTAAAAGTTTGGTGATTAACTGACAGGACGTTGGAGGAACCATAATAAAGTGTAAATACCACGGAAGAAAATCAACAAGTGAATTTATGGTCCTGCCTTACTTTGGATCCCAGTGCATAGAGATTGGGTGCAAACTAATAGAACTTGACACTCAACGCAAGGGGGGTCAATGCCATTTCATGAACATCATTATGAAGAGATAAAGGGATGGGGCTTCTGACCAGAACGTGTGCTATGGAGTATGATAAGTCTACTGCTTCAGCTGGTGCAGTCATGCTGGGGAACAAAGTGGCAGCTCTCAGTCAGATCATATATATTTGTTGAGAAATTTGGATTGTGGGTGTACATCTCAGGGTCTTACACAGTTCCGTGAAAATTTATTATAGTTGTTTTGGTGGTGATAGAGAATTGGAGGCAATCAGGGTGTGTACTGGAAGAAAGTAGATAATTAAAATGTGGCAAATGAAAGCATGCAGCATTATGTAACAGTTAGAGCAGAGTGGAAATAGATATAGCAACATGTATAGAACTAAAAATATGCTGCTGGACAAAAAACAGTAAGAAACAGGATGAGATACATAACACAATATCAATTATGTATTAAAAAACACATGCACATAGAAAAATCATACACATTTTGAAATTAATCTATAAACGTTATATTTCAAAATATAATTTGAACACTTGTGTATTTACAAACACACACACACACATTCATTTAACATGTAAAGTAATTGCCTATGTAGGGTGATTGGGGTGTAGTGATAAAAAAAACTTGAACAGACTTGTATGATAACATGTCATGAACTAAGGAGTTCAGATTATAGAGGGTGAAGGGGAAGGTGGGGGTGAGAGAGAGAAGACATAGAAAAAGAAGTCTAATAAAACTAACCAGTAGCTTCTCTGCAGAACAAGGACTGAATGACACTTCTAGAGAATCCATGTATGTGTTTTCATTCATGACCAGATCTTGTCTTATGTTCTATCCATAACCTGAATAAAGGTGTAAAGGGAAGAATACTCATCAACTTTCTATGACACAAATCTGGGAGAAGTTATTACCCAGCTGGGTAATGGAAATCAGGGATAACATCTTGGGAGTAACCAGAAAAACAGTGGACCCCAAGCCTAGTGCTACTGTCTTCCTCTGGTGGTGATGTGTAAGATACTTTTGTTGGAGAAAAAGAATCTGATGGCAAGATGCCAGACTTCTAGGGAAAACAGGGCTGCATCCTTGGCTCTATGGACCTCTATTGATTCAGTGTTGACTGTGATGAGAGATGCCCAGGAAATCAGCTATGGGATCTGTGATGCCCTGACACACTTTTTTTTTCTTTATTTTTCTGGGAAATATAAAGAATTAACATGATATTATTATCATAATAATTTTTTTCTAAAGCTATTTTTCTAAAGCAATATTATTTTTTAAGATTATTTATTTATTTATTTGACAGACAGAGCTCACAAGTAGCCAGAGAGGCAGGCAGAGAGAGGAGAAAGCAGACTCCCCACTGAGCAGAGAGCCCGGTGTGGGGCTCGATCCCAGGCCCCTGGGATCAAGACCTGAGCCGAAGGCAGTGGTTTTAACCCACTGAGCCACCCAGGCACCCCAAAGCAATATCATTAATAAATAGGAGCCTCTTATTACGAAATCTTGGTATCCATTACTTTTAATCCTCTATGACTCTAGGAAGTAGGTGCTGTTATCATCCAAGGTCATACTATAGACCAGAATTCATACCTGCACTATCTGACTCCACAATCTATTCTTTTAACCAGTACACTGTAGGTCGTCTGACAATGGGGTTGCATTTTGCTCCAAGGAAACACAACATGTAATAATGGTAGATTCCCGACTAAAATGTCCTTTTGGGTTAAAAAAAAAATCTCTGATCACTTGCTTTTTTGTATGTTTGAAGGAGAATAAATCTGCTCCCAGTATTCTAGATTAGACAGGAGAGGAGTCATGGGATGGCGCCATGCTTCACATGGCATACCTTCTTTGGCAGTCTGCCTTAGCTCACTGAGGAAGCAGTGCTGGGTCTTGGGAGGAAATGAAGAACCCTGCTTTCAGGTAGAGGGCAGGAAGCTACATGAGTAATTGCTGGGAATGGGCTTGGCACTACATTGGATGGGTAATAAAGGCCATGTAAAACCTTATGGTTTTTCTTTAAGTATGCTGAAATTTCCATTTCATTATAATCCAAAGAATCAAGTGTGATCTTTTCCAGGGAGGGAACACCCTTAATTTTGCCTTCAAACATTGCTTCTTCAGCTCCCTTATTTTTAAAAGCTATGCCACATTTCTTCACTTAGTCAGAAAATTTCAATCCTTCAGTATTTTTTCTCCACCTGCTCTCTCTTCTTTATTCTTCTGTTTTGTTGAGTTGTATCCCTCACTTGCCAATCTAGGAGGTATTTTGCATATAGCATTTTATGATGAGTATTTGTTGAGTTGATGTATGTATGCATGCAGCTCCTTATTAGCTGTGGTTACTGATTTGTTTCCTACTGAAAACACCAAGACAAAAGCCATTCCTTCTGGTTATCAGCTGGTATGATTTTAGAACTCTGTCTGACCTTATTTTCCATTCCCTGAAAATGTAACTGAAGAGGTTTTTTGCATAAGCGTGGGAAAGAGTCCTCCTCTTGTTCTGACTTATCCACTACTCAGAATATCTTACTTTTCCTTTTCCTTCTCTTTCCTCATCCTTGTCCTCTTTTCTTCATTTACCATATGCTTCCAGTGTTTTTTTTTTTCAAAGAAATAGAGACATTTCATAAAGTGAATAAAATATAATCATTAGCTTCAGTAGGATGTGAGCTATCAATAACTTTAATAAGATATAGGCTTTTATATGTACTTATTAGATACTTTTTTTAATTCAATGACTTAATTTGGATTTGATTGATTTTCATTGGCACAGAGATGTAATGTGGCTGTCTTTTACTTAGGGCAGGGTTTGTGTAGGGTGGAACTAAGTGTGGTTGGGGAGCCAACCTTGGCTTCTGAGTTTGGTTTGGTGCCAGCTGGTAGAAACTTGAGAGTTTCTAGTTCTTTTCAATATGATTACATAGTGAGGAGAAAAATGTCCAAACTAGGCAGCTGAAAAATAATTTCCTTCAAACCATGTAATAAAAACTCAAGAAGCATTTTTACTTTATTTGGCTGTCATAAAGAAGGGAAAATAAGGGGTATTTAAAGATTTGTAATGCACCAACAGGAGCCAACAGCAACTTAGATGATACTTACAAAAGGTATGCATTTTTTTTTACAGTGTGGTATGAACTAACCTGCTTTGCCATACAAAAATACTAGTGCTTCAAGTGGGATGCTAGACAATGACACTTATTAATCAACTTTGCACCATATCTTTACACTGTGTCAGGATATTCTTTGAAACTGTTAGTAGTAAGTGAATGGCAATCTCTACCTACTGTAACCTCTTCTTGTATATGAAGCTCTGCTATCTGTGACATTTATACAGATTCTTTACTTGTCCATCTTACAGAAATGGATTTTTGTCTTCCCTGCACGTTGGCCATACACTTGCAGATGTTCATCTTTCCGGAATATAATTAAAGCTGGACAGCCTCATGGGACATTCTAATTATCCCAGCCTCATTCTTACCCTGCATATGTTCAATGTTCCTATGGATCATTGCAAAATGTTGATTGCTTTTTGGTGTTATCAGATGAATATAACCATCCAGGGAACTCATGTATTTATTGTATTTTTACTATATTATATTGTATTACTATTGTATTACAATATTAAATAATAACAGTATAAATATTATATACTTATTTATGATTAATAATATTAATAATATCATTGATATAATGATATTATTAATATTAAATATAAATAAATATTTATAAAAATAATAAAATAATGATTATTTATAATTAAATTAAATTATTTAGATTTTATTTGATTTTAGTATTATTAAATAAATAATATTTATTTTATGAATGATTATTATTAACAATTTATTAATTTATGTTAATAAATATAAATGAATATTATAATAACATTATAATAACATTTAATAATAAATCATCCAGTGTTTTATTGCATTATTTTTTTTTATTATAGGAATCCTATCTAGGGTGAAGAGATTAACCATGAAAAAATTATATTGATGGTATAGTTTGGGGTTTTTTTTGATGGTATAGTTTTATCTCCAATACTGTCTAGAATGCTCTGCAAATTTCTGCAAGTTTCTCTGAAGCTTTTGGTATGTTTTCTAAGATCTGTAGTCCTTAAGCAGTTTCCACATTGTTCATCTGGTCTTTCCAGACCTTCTCTTTTTCCTGGGCACATCACTGAATTATGTTTCTTAGCCCACCCTAGGTATGGCCATATGTTGAGTTCTGGTCAAGAGAATCTGGGTGAAAGGAACATGGCCACCTCTAGCCTGGCCTCAAACTTCTGGAGTGATTCTTTAAAACAGTGTTCTCCATTGGGGAGGTTGTGATTCTTGCCTCCAGAATTTTTGGTAATGTCTGAAAACATTTTGGGTATGGCAACTGGGAGAATGCTACTGGCATCTAGTGGGTGGAGCCAGAAATACTGCTAAATATCTTACAATGCACAAAACAGCAAAGAATCATTCATGTCAGTAATGTCGAAGTTATGAAAACCTGTTTTAAGCTTTTTCTTACTCTGTGTCCTGCCTAGATTCAGAAGACCCACCAGAGGATTCAGAGAACCTAAAAGTGGCCCAAGCCTCCAGATAGAAGGACACTGGCCTTCACAATTCAACAATTGGTTGGCTCATGACTTGAGAAAGGATAAAGCTTTTACCATGTTGTATCACAGAGATATAGAGGCTGTAAAAGCTGTTAGAAATTTTCAACTAATATAAACTAAAATCTTGGGCAAGTTGTTTAATCTCTCCTTGACTTAATTTCTCTTACTCTTAAATAAAAAAAAAAAAATAGTATACCTCGTTAGGCTTTGGTGTGGACTGAATGAGTTTGTATCTGAAAACACTTAGAAGAGTGCCTACCTAATTGGTTAACCATTATATCCATGAAAACCTATTTGTCTTTTGACACATTCCTACAAAGGACTCCTCAAAAGTTTGATAATAGCCAAAGTGGGAGCCTAAAGTGAAGATTTCTCTACACTGTAAGCCCTCTCAAGATAACATTGTTCAACAGAACTTTCTGCAATGATGGAAATGTTTTATGCATGGTCTAGTATGGTAGCCATCAGCTACATGTAGCTACTGGAGATTCAAAATATGGCTAGTATGACTGAAAAACTGAGGTTTAGATTTGATTTAATTTTAATTAATTTAAATTGACTTTTGCTACTGTATTGGACAGTGCAGCTCTAGAATACAAGTTCTATGGGACTGAGAATTGTTTTGTTCATTGTATCCTCAGTGTTCAGATTATTCCTGAGACATAGCAGCTGCTCAGTTAATATGAATGAATTTTAGTCCATGGAGAAGAATATTTTTTAGGGGATCCATGTATCCACAAAACATAATAAAAGCAAAATTATTACCTGGACTAAACTGTTAATTTGTTCCTACCCATCCTCATTGAAGAGCTGCTTATGTCAGATGTGTGTTATGTCACTGCTATTCTGAATAACCTACAGTCCCTCGTAGAACAATCTGTATGCAGAATTAAAACTATATTCACCCTGACTTTATTGCTGCCTCTTGTGCAATCCATCTTTTCATAGATTGGTCCTGAGGCCACTGGCCTACGTTCTTCTCCTGCTGTACCTTGACCTTTCTGAGAGAATTGAAGAGGCACCTCTTAACATTACTGCAAGAAAAACAGAGAGAAGATGGTAACTACTTCCCTTCCTGCTCCAGTCTGAGCAGGGTCTCTAAAATTAGCTAGCCTCATTCAACACAAGTAGAAATCAAGACTATGGTCATTTGTCTACAACTGTCTGTAGGGCAGACAAGAATGCAACAGGTGCTGAGGTTCCACCCCTGGAAACTGGGGTCCACAAGTCTAATGTGCTCCCAGGGTTGAGACTGCTGATGTAGACCCTTGTTTATAAATATAAATAGACAACCTAGAATCATCCAGCATTTGAAAAAACCAACAGCATGAGGGACATTAAAAACGGAAAAACCAAACACTAAGAAAACAGAAAATTTTAGAAAAATGTAAGATCTTAAAAATATATTCAGTACTATTTAAGAATTTTGAGAGTCCATCACATCTGTAAAATAAACAAAGCTTCTATAAAGAAAAGAAAAGCATTTGCATATAGCATCTAGGTGTCTTTTACATTTTTCCTTCTGGGTAAACACCCCACTTTTTCTACTTTGGGGTTTTTCACCTTATCACTAACATTTCAGATCATATAATTCCATACATTGTAGGATTTTAGAAGTGTCCCTGACCTCTATTCACTAGATGCCAGTAGGAAGGCCCTGTCCCAGCTGACAACTAGAAGTATCTCCAGACATCCTTGAATATCATTGGCTTTGACCCTGCATCCTGAGAACCACCACTCTATTCCAAGAGAAAGGTAATGGCATTCAAAAAAAGAGAATCCCAAAGAGAAGGGCCAATAGTTCATTTCACCAGGAAATCTTGCTTTGGATGAGCTTGTAAGCCTGAATTTTGAAGAGACTAGTTTTGTTTTAAGTTATATTCTTAGGTTATGTGGTTTTAATATAGACACAGAGACTTCCTAATAGTGATAACAAGAATGAACATTTAGTGGCTGTCAGGAACTGAATCAGCATTTCGCTTGGATTGTCTCATTTAATGTTTAAAACAGCAATCAGCCAATAAATTGGATATTATTACTGACATTTCATGTAGAGGGAAACAGGCACAGAACTGTTAAGAAAAGTGTCTAAGTTCAGACAAATATTAAGTGCTAGATCTCCAGTGAAAGACCAGGTGACCTGTTGCAGTGCACACTTCCTGCATTACCTTCCTGAAAGAATAATTTTAATAAAAGACTATTTGACCCTGAAAGCTGAAGGCTGAAGTGAGATTGAGGTAGTTGTTCCTCTCTTTGCCCCTCTAACCACATCACTACTCCATGGCCTAACCTACTCATGTCTTGGGAAGTCCTTTCTATGGATGGACAGAAGCGCAGAGGGAAAGCCTAGAGCAGCATCCATCCTTATACCACCACTGGACCATTTTCCCTTTAAGAAGAGTAGCCAGACTTAGATCATCAAAAGCTTATCCAGTGGCATGAAAGCCATGGGAAGAGGGTGGCTTATAGTGTCACAGACATAGAACCAAAGTATAGTGTGGTCAAGGAGCTTCCATATCCAAGCTTTGGCTTCTTCACCTGCACTTTAGAAATCACAAAGATTAAACCCTGCAGAATTTTAATGTGTAGAAAGTATCAAGCAGAGTGTCTGGCTTGTGGTAGTGTTCAATTTAATGGTAGTTATTCTAGCAGTTGAAAGGACTTTCCTCGATAATTTTCCTCTGAGATTGGACTCATAGTTCTCTGTACTCTTACTTTAAAACCTGTCTTCAGTTTTGATTCTTTTTGCTGTTTGCTGCTGGCTATCTCATCTGGCCTACATTTTACATGTCTAGCCTAGTCACTCGCCTCTTATGCTCAACCCACCTCTGAGACCTTTGTGTCTCAGGTCTTCCTGTTCCCATGTGACCTCTTCATTCAGCCTGCCCTACATTTTTAGTTTTGGTTTGGTGTCAGGCTCCCCAAACCTGTCTATGGCTGCCTGAAAGCTGGAGCAAGTAGAATCAAAGGAACAGAAAAGAGAAGGTATAAGTAATGCTTACTAAAAGAGTTGAAGAAAAAATAGCTACAGAATTAGAGAGTCACAAAACGGAAGCAGAAAAACCACAATGCAGAAACAACAGAAGTTGAACAACTTGGTATGAAAGAAAGCCAAAGGTCTTTTCCCTCTGGCATCTATGTGGTTTCTGCTCTTAGTGCTCATGTCTTAGTGAGACCTACATAGGTCAGAGAACTTGCACTGAGTAAGAACTCAGCTCAAAAGGAATCCTTTGAAGCATGTTGAGTTTCTGCTGCCAAAGAGCAAACTGCTTGCCTCCTGTGGGCAGGAGCCTACAAAGCCCTGCAGACATGTATTCACAAAGCAAATGCTGGGTCTCCTGGATTTGAAAGCTGCCAGCAACATATTCTTCCCTCTTTTGTACTAGGCTTCTTGCCAATACCAATAAGCAATTTGGGTTCTTAAAAACAAAAACAAAAAACCACCAGTTTCAGGTTGATCTTGCAATCTTCAACCACCACCTGCAGAACCGAAAACATATTTCCATAGGATACTTCCTCTCCCTCCTCAAAGCTGAAGGCTTTGAAATCCAAGGCTAGGAATGTCCCCTGTGATGGAACATCCCTGGTAAGAAGAAGTCAGGACATGTGCATCAAAAAATGTTGACTAGAAGAAAGGAAACTTTAAACCTAGGATGATAAGAGATCAACATACTGCCAGCCCCCACATGTTTGGATGCAGACCATTTATTTCACTTACCTGAAACAAACCCAAATCTGTTTAATTTGTGGGAAATTTTCACAGAAATGAGAAAAAAAGACTCTGTGTTTTATCGGTGCTTATAAAGCAGATTGCCCCCTCAAGTCCCAAAGTATAAAGAAACAGGGCTTCTCAGTCCTTTCTCTTCCCATCATGCCTGTGAGCAAAGAAAACTCTGGAGGGAGAGGGAGAGGGGGAAAGGAATCAGGGGAAAAGAGTGAGGGCAATAAACACATAAACCTAAGTGTCTGCTTGTAGAGCATGGTCTTTTACATCCTACCTGGAATGAGTCACAAGAGAGTTCCAGGCAAAACTTGAGAGAACACTTTATGTTTCAACTTCAGTGAGTTCAGCTCAGTGGAACTCCAGACACAGCTAGCCCTCAGAGAAAGAAGCACACAGAATTCACATGTCCTGGACTTGGCCCTTCACCTGTCTCGTGCCCATCTTTGTTCCTGGTTGTGACTTTCCTAGACGTCTAGCTACTCTTGGCTCTTATTCCAGTTGAGTTCTTAATGTCCAGCATTCGTCTTGACCAGCCCTGAAGGCCTGATACTGCAGCCAACTTCACCTACTCTTAATATTCTTTCCTCTGGCTCTAGAAGTTCCCTTGTGTTGTGAGAGTCAGGGTTTGAGGATCAGGGATTGGTGAGTGGACAAAGCAGGGAAACACTCATAGCTTTATTCATTCAGCAGATATTTATTATCTACCCTGTGCCAAGAGCTAAGACTTCTATGGTCCATGAGGTAGACACCAACTGAGATTTTAGGATCTTGCTCTTGGGTTCCAGTAATACCACATGCAGGTAACATCTACTGATGTTAATGATCCATGCCAAGCACTGTGCAAAGACATTCATTTTATAAAATATCAACAGAAGCACTGTAAGGAGGAAACTTGTCAGTTCTGTTTTTTAAGTTGGGCCATCAGGGGGTGAGTAAATTGCTTAGGTTCATAAAGCCAGTAATGGGTGAAGCTAGGATTTTATCCAAGCTCTAACTCCTCCCCCACTGCCCTTAATTTCCACGTTGCACTCTGCTAGTTTGGAATCACAGATCCTTGCACATTGCCACAAATATGTGTGTAGAATTGGACCATGTATTCAGGGAAGTGTCGCAGGGTAACGTGAGTGAGGAGAAGGTGGTGACATAGATGATGATAATGTGATTGATTGCACATAACTTGAAATCCTGGCTTTGGGATTTACTGTAGGAGGTGACTAATTACCTTCATTTTTAGTTCTTTTCCCAAGACTGCATAGCTCTGGGGTATGATGAAGGCTCACACGCAAGGCTGAACATCTTAATGAGAATATTTTTACGTCTTTCTTGCCCTCTGGAGCTAGTAAGCAACCTAAGAGAAGGGGATTTTGAAGAGTGTTTGGAATGCTTTGATAACCAGTGAGTCTTCCATCACCATTTGAACCCCAGGGCTGTCCCTTGGATCCTTTTATTTAAAACCAACCAGACTTTGTGGGACCTTATATTTGGCAAGAGATTTATCTCAGATAAATTACTCAGCTGGCCATTACTCAGCATTTCTGGGAAACTCTCCACCCATCTGAGTTTGTGATAATCTCCTTGTTTGGTGGAATTGCCAATCAAAACAGCATCGCCATCCCTGGTCCAGCATGTTTTCCCTAGCATGGTGGAGTCAGTTCCCACTGACTTCACATAGGGGTTTGGGTGGGCTGCCATCACAGTCATCCACACTATACAGGAAACTACCTTCACCTGTGTGGGGAATTCTCTACTGTCAAGGGGAACGCTGTATCACAGTAAAGCAAGGACCTAGGCAATTGGTTTCAAAGACACAGCCATTTTATTGTCCAGATCTGCAAAAATAAGCGTGGTCTCTTCTGGGACAGTGCCCTTCTAATTCAGCTATTGTCTAAACTCCAAAGCCCTAGACGTTTTGTTTGGTTAGTGGTTCAGCAGTGACACAATTGCTATCAGACACAGCTCTGTCTGGTTGGCAGGATAAAGCCCATCTTCCCTGGGAAACATGGGATAGTTTCCCTAACGTTATTTGAGCCAGGAAAACTCTATAAGAGAGGGAAAATGTTAATTTCAGAACTCTAAGTTGCTTTCACCTGCTAAAGAAGCAGGTCGCTGTATCCAATGAAGTTCAGGTGGTAAAAAGATTAAAAATTCTCCAAGGAAATAAATTATAAAGTCTGACAATCTTTCAAATAATCTATCCAAGAAATTTTATATCTTACCAACGAATTTTTCCTTTTGAAGGTTTAGCATAATAATAATTGATATTTACATAGTGCTTATTTTGGGCCAGGCCCCAGTAGAAGTGCTTTTTAAGAAAACTATATTATATTATGTCTTTGAATTCTCACAGCAACTCTATAAAGTGGGTCCTATTTTTACTCCTATTTTAGAAAGGAGGCAACTAAGGCACAGAGAGGATCAGTAACTTGCCTGAGTTTTCACAGCTAGTCAGGGCAGAGTCAGGGGTTGAATTCAGACAGTCTAGCTCAGAGGGTTAAGGTACTCCAAATGCTTTCATCAGAAAAAAGAGAGAATCCAAAGTCAGATAAAGTGGTATCTGTCATTTCTTCCCTTTGATTTAGGTGGTCATGCTTGTCTCAGTGACCAAAATCAATCCACACTGTTCCAGCCAGCACTAATACCCCATGGCTCTGGAGTCCACTTCTCTATCCCTTTATTCTTATTACTCCCTCCTTGATCTGACGGCCTGCAGCATGTGCCAGCTGGTATCTGTGGGCTGATTATATTTGAAATGCTGGGGAGTATGGCATATGTCCACTCATAAGAAAGCCACTCCACCAGAGTAGAACCCTCACTTGGGATTTCTGGGTGGGTTGGAGCAAATCACTTTCCTTTTAGGTCTGTTACAGGAACCCACACATCAACTCTGGTTAGACGGTATGTCATTTTCCACAACTCAGCACGTGATTGCCAAACCTCCATTCAAAGGTGACATTTTATGAAACACCAGATGTTCTTTGGTCTCTGACTAAAGGTAAGTGTAAAAACGGCCATGGATCCATAAGAATAGAATAACAATCTCTGAAATTACTGACTAATAATGGAGTTGACCAGGGGTGGCTCAGTCAGTTAAGCATCTGCCTTTGGCTGAGGTCATGATCCCAGGGTCCTGGGATCAAACTCGGCATCCGGCTCCCTGCTATGCTGGTAACCTGCGTCTCCCTCTCTCTCTCTGCTGAACCCCCTGCTTGTGTTCTCTCTCTCTCTCTTTCTAATAAATAAATAAAATCTTAAAAAAAAAAAAGGAGTTGACCAGTTCAACTAGATGATAGTGTCACAGAGTGAAGAAAATAGGCTAAAATGGGAAGAGATGTTAGCTAGCTGGACTCAACCAGGTTACAAAACAAGTCTGTCATTAGTTTATTTTCTCTTCCATTTTATGACTTTTCCTACAATTATAATTGTTTCTGTTTTATATTCATTACTTAATATTTTGTATCATAGATTCACGGTAATTGTCTCTAGTTTTAGGATCTTTGAGTTTAAGAGTTTGGGCCAATCATCTTTTTTTGTGAATGAAAGAGCTGAGACCAAATCAGGTTAAGGGATTTTCAAGGGTAGTGAGTGAGATGGTTGGAGATGATGCCTTCACCAGCTGATGGTGGCGAGAGCTCAACTTCCCCCAACCAAAATTTTTTTTTTGCTGGGGCAAAGACAGAGGAGAATAGCAGCAATTTGACCCTGGCTTTATCCCTTGTTAAGTCCCTGTGGTAGGTTACCCAGTTATGAACACCAGGAGCCATACTGTTGACTTTAGAAGTACAAGTGTGAGACAGGGTGGTACATGGGTCTGTTTGTTATAGAAGGACTACCTCCTGATACCATCTGTATCCTTACAGTGTTCAGACCTTCCCTTTGGGTCATTTTTTTACCTAATGCTTTTAGCTGCTGGGATACCTACACTATGTCGTCCTCAGGGACAAGAGAAGATTTAGGGGCTTAAAACCTTCACTGTTTTGATCATGGGCACAACAGATGATTACTCTTTTCCTTATCATTTTTGTGAAGAACAGCTTATTTTTTATTCAGAAGCAATTAAGAGATCTAAATGACATCTATAATTGCATAGATCCTGTAATTTTCTTGTTCTATGTACAAAACAGCCACAAGTACATGTGTATATTTGTTTATTTGTATTTATATAACTGAATCTAGGATAGCAGTTTCTCCATCTGGGAAGAAAATAGGATGAGCCTGATTTTTAGGTCGCAGAGTTTGAACTAAAGTTAGATTGAATTAAATGTTTTTTGCAACAGTTGAATTTGGTGATAAGAAACAGTCTCTATGTAGTTGTAGAAATTTGTGTTTCTTTAAAGTCCTGTTCCACTTTATATCACTCTTTCTGATGTATAGTGTATACCTAGATATTAATTTCCCTCACTTTATATTTAACATGAAGTTAACTTTAAGGAAATACTTAATTGTATGTTCTTGCTTCATGAATTCAGGGAAGTATTATGGATCAGACATAATCATAACTATGCTGGGTGGCAGCAGCTAGAGAAACACCCTGAAAGAAAAATGGGACTTTTTAAAATTTGTGGCAAATACCATAAGACCCTTAAAAGCTGGATTTAATTTTACTGTTTCCAAGCAGTGAAAACAGAACCTCTAAGAGTTTCTTTGAACTATGATCATGTGACTTGCCAAAGGAGGAACATGCAGACTATTCTAGATATCAATGTGTTCTCCTTACCTAGTTTACTTCCCTTCTATTTGTCAAACTCAATTTGGTCTCAACTTCACTGGCTTAGATTATTTCCTCAGATAAATAACCCAAATGTACTTGCCTCAGCATATATGGGTGCACTATTCTATGAACTCCTGTATCTAAGGTCATCAAATAAGGAAAAAAACACCCCCAAACAGCTTCATGAGTTGGCAGAAGCCCGGAAGTATGGCCCTGTTATGGGGGGAAATCTCACCAAGATTTCTTAAGGAAGGGAATATTTTATTGTTTTAATTTCAACACAGTCAGTGAAGGGGATGTTGGCTGGCTTCCAGATAAGGAAATGAAACCTGTAATGAAAAAAACCCACCATCAGAAATAGAACCACATCTATCCAAACACTCATTTGAATTTTGTAAAACAAGTCAAACAGAGTAACCTGGTAAGTTTAAACATTACATTCAGATGCACCTAGTGCTCAATATGTCTGGACTGGGGATGCCCTTCAACTCCACCAACCAGAGAAAAAAGGACATTCCTAACTGTATCCCAAGAAAATAATTTGTGGTCTGAGCCAGAAGGAAACCCAGATAGGAAAGCTCAGCTCAGCCCTCATGGGCTACATGCTGCCTGCACAAGCCTACTTCACTTCAAAAGAAATTCCAAACAGCCAACAGAAAAACTTGATATCAAGTCCTGAAGATTATTGCAATAATCTTAACTTAGACCTGGCTTAGTGTGTGTACCTAGATCAGTAAATTTAAAATGATTAAAATCATATGCAATATAGTCTCTGACTATAATGGAATAAAATTAGAAATCAATAATACAAAGAAATTTGGGAAATTCATAAATATGTGAAAATTAAACAACACACTCATAATTAACCAAAGGATCAAAAAACTACCAGAATTCACTCAAGAAGAAACACAAAATCTGAATAAATCTATAACAAGTAAAGATATTGACTCAGTAATTAAAAACTTCCCAACAAAGAAAAGTTCACCACTTAGATGCCTTCACAGGTGAATTCTACCAAATATTTAAAGAAAAATTAATACCAAACCTTCTCAAACTCTTGCAAAATCTAAAAGAGGAAGGAATACTTCTTAACTCATTCTATGAGGCGAGCATTACCCTAATTCAAAAACCAGACAAAAACATTACAAAAAAAAAAAAGAAAACCATAGAACAATATCCCTAATGAATATATATGCAAAAATTCTAAACAAAACTTTACCAATCTGATTCCAACAATATGTTAAAGAAATAATATATTATAACCAAATTGTGTTTATCCCATGAGTATAGTAGTGGCTTAATATTTGGAAATTAATTAATGTAACTAACTGTAGTAACAAATTAAAAAGAAAAACAAACCATACTGTAACAATTGGATACCTTTATGCAAAACAAAACAAAACAAACAGAAAATGAAGCTTGAGCCATATCATATACCATAAAAAAACATTAACTGAAGATGGATCGTAGACCCAAATGTAAAACCAAGACTATAGAACTTCTGGATAAAACACAGAAGAAAATCCTTGCTAACTTGGATTAGGCAAAAATTTATTTTATCCAACACCATAAAAGAAAAAAGAAAAAAATATAAGAAAAGAAAAAAATTTTTTACATAAAAAAAATTTTACACCATAAAAGAAAAAAATAATTGGAATTAATGAAAATTTAAAATTTTTGTTCTTTGCAAAACACTGTTCTTTGCAACATGTTTTCAGGTCAAGCCACAGGCTTGGATAAAATATTTGCAAAGCACATATCTGAAAAAAGAAAAACAACAACAAACTTGCATCTGGAATATATAAAGAATTCTCAAGCCAATAATATGAAAGCCAACTATCCCATTTTTTAAAAATTGGCAAAATACTTGAATAGACACTTCACTTTAGCAAAGAATATAGATGACAAGTAAGTAAATGGCAAGATTAACTCAATGTTTTTATTTATTAGAAAAATGCAAATAAAATCGTAATGAAATAACGCTATGTACCTATTAGAATGGCTAAAATTAAAAAGGCTGACTATACCAAGTACTGATGAGGATGTATAAGAACCGCTGGTGGGAATGTAAAAATGACATAACTACTTTAGAAAAGAGTTTGGCAGTTTCTTAAAAAGTTAAAAACAGAGGCGCCTGGGTGGCTCAGTGGGTTAAAGCCTTTGCCTTCGGCTTGGGTCATGATCCTGGAGTCCTGGGATCAAGCCTCACATCGGGCTCTCTGCTCAGCAGGGAGCCTGCTTCCCCCTCTTTCTCTGCCTGACTCTCTGCCTCCTTGTGATCTCTGTCAAATAAATAAATGAAATCTTAAAAAAAAAAAAAGTTAAAATATACTCTATGATCTAGCCATTTGTCTCAGGTATTTACATAAAAGGAACAAAAACCTATGTCCACACAAAAATATATACACACATACTCAGAGTAGGTAGATTAGTAGTAGTCCAAACATAGACACAATCCAAATATCTATCCATAGGGGAATAGATAAACCATGAATGGTACATCCATACAATGGAGTGCTGCTTACTCAGCAATACAAAGGAATTAAATATTGATACATGCAGCCACATGGATAGACATCAAAACAGTCATTCTGAGTGAAAAAAAAAAAACATCAAAAAAGAGTACATATTGTATAATTCTATTTATATAATACTCTAGAAAATGCAAACTAGTCTGCAGTGATACCAAATCAGTAGTTTGCTGGTAACTGGAAGTAGTGGGGAAGTGGAGGACTGGGAAGGAGAGACTACCAAGGACCACAAGGAAACTTTTGGGGATGATGTATATATTCATTTCCTCGATTTTGATGGTAGTCTTATGAGTGTATACCACATATATTCTCAAAATGTATCAAATTGCTTACTTTAAATATGTGTAGTTTATTGTATGTCAACTATACCTCGGAAAACAAGGTTTTTTTAAAATAACAGAATTCTGACTATAAACTGAAATTTAAAAAAGAAATTCAGTGATCAAAAATAGTTTTAGTATTGTGTTTTAGTATTGTGGCTAAATATCCTTAATCCAAGGTATACTTGGTGAAAGCTTCCTATGAAGTGTGCATAATTTTAAGTACTTTACATATATTCACTTGTTTAATACTCACAACATCCCTGTGAGCTAGACAACCCACTATAACATTTTATAGTTTGAGAAACTGAGGCACGGGTAGCCTTAATCAAGGGGTCACTGCTAAAATCAGGATTTAAATCCAGACTGGCTCTAGTATGTATACTCTTGACCACTGCACTGTATAACCTCTCAGACAAAACTCTCAAATGGTTGTGAATTGAGCTAACTGGCTGGAAATAGAAATATTAGGACCAGAAGGGAGACTTCCAGGGAGCCAAGGAGGAGGGCTGCATGAGGTCCAGACAGAGTGGCCCAAGTCATCCAGATCTGGCTGTATGCCTGTCCTGCAAGGGTCCACCTGGCCCTGTGAATGATACAGGGCCACCTAGGTCACAGGGTTTAGCCTACACCTTGATTCCTTCCCTCATTTGTACCCATTGATGGTTTCTGCCCTAGGCCAACCTTGATGCTCAAGGTCCCTCACCAGCTTTCAGAAGAAATGCAACCACACTAAGAAGAGCCAGAATGTTTTTAGTTGTCATGAAGATCTCGGGATTCATGGGAAAGAGTGACACCTCCCAGAGCACAGCATTTATTTAATTCCTTCACATGATGCAACTATCCAACTTCTGAGTCTCTCTTCTTCCTTCTCTGGCCAGTCTCCCACCCCACCCCCACTTCTATCGGTCCTGCAGTGCTTGGTCCCAGCTTCCCTTTTACTTCCCTTCTCCACTTTACTTCTCCCTAGTCCCCAGCTTCTACCCTCCTCTCAAGCCTATCAAAGTCATTCTCTGTCAGTTGCTAAGAAGATAAGGTTGTCTCCATATCCTGATAGAAGCTCTTGGCAGACTTCCCAAGGCAGACCTGACTACTGAGCATATCTAAAAGAAATGCCTGGAGCACAGGCAAGGACCTTCCTCCCAGATAGAATCTCAGCCGTTGGGTACTGAAACAAAAGCCCAAACGCAGTACAACCCTCAGGAATCTCACTGAGATTTTCTGAGACTGATACCAGATATCTCCTGTTGGCTAGTGGACTTGTTGGGAAGGAGATAAAAAGGCTTGATTCTGTTGGGGGGGAAATAAAAAGGTTTAGGTAGTTCTCCCTTCTCCAGGAGCTCTGTATAGCTGACCCACTTGGGCTTGCAAAACAGTTGGCAGTGTGAAGGCAACATTGACTGAAGTGGCTTTTATAACTCAGGATCTCAGGTCTCCGAGGGTGGGAAAAACAGAAGGAGCATGATCTCAGCCTCTCCACTGATCTGGATTACCCTGCCACCCCCTCTCTGTGATTGCATGTGGGAGAGTAAGGGGTGAGGGGGAGGAAGAGAAAGCAGATGGAGCCTCTCTCCAACAGTGTGCATAGACTGAGGTGTGGGAGCAGAATAAACTCTGTGAAAGGAAGTGAAATCCCCGAAGGGACAGTCATGCTATGCCTCTTCTTTGCTGTGTCGCCCCCTCACTCTAGGGATGACTAAGCTGATTCATTCAGGGCACATCCATTTTCAAATGGAGAGGAACAGTGAGGGCTTGAGAGAAGGAGAGAGGCAGGGCTCAATGTCTTCTCCTGTAAGAGCAGAGAGATGTGTGTGCAGGACAGAAGGATCTGTAGACCTGTCTTCTGATTAGTAATCACAGTGTTTCACACAGGCCTGAACTGGTTGCCAACGTGTGAGAAAGGGAGTTGGGGGTTATTTTTACATAATAAATCAGAATTCATGAATATCAGCGCATCTGGAAATCTCACCGTATCACTTTAACAGCTTCCTAACAGGTTTCCCTGTTTACAGTCTGTTTTAAACCTGGCAGCCAGAGGATTCCTTCTACAGTGTAAATCCCATCATGCCACTCCAGTGATCGAATCTGCCCATTAAGTCCCATCTCTTTCAGAGCAAAACCCCCAGCCCTAGAAATGCTCTGCAAGACTCTACATAGCAGGGCATGGATTTCCTAAGCTCCCTCCTCTTCCTCTTTCTCCTCTTTTTCTCTTCTCCCCACAGACTACACAAATTCAAGTCCTGACTCGGTTCTCTGTGTGTCCTTGGGTGAATAACTTAACTGGTCTGTGTCTCACTTCCTCATCTGTAAAATGAAGCTGGTCATCTTATCTTGCTCCCTCGATTCTTATGAGGACAAAAGAAGTTAATATTTTAAAAGCCCTCAAAACAGCCTGACATGTGGTAAGAAGAATCCTGTTACTCCTCTGCTCCAGCCATTGGGCTTCCTTGCTTTTCTTCAGATAAGCCCCATTTGTACCTGCCTCAGTGCCTTTGCAAATGCTGCTTTCTCTGCATGGCTCTGGCTTCCAGAGATACCCACAAGATGTGCCACTCCCTACCTTCCCTACCACCTTCAAGCTTGCTTCCCAGTATTTGGGATGAATCAAAATTTTGACAATTCAAAGCAAAATGGACCAAAAAGAAGGGGAAAAAAAGCCAGTTCAGAGGAAATGAAATGGGTATTGACGGAATTAGAAATGAAATGGAAGAAAAAGACAGTTATCTCAAAATGAAGATTCGGTTACAAAGTGGCTAAGGAGAAGAAATTCAGATAAGAATTTAACAAGGAGAATTGAAAAAACACTGAAAAATAACAAAGACAATTAAAATATGTGGTAATTTTTTCTAGAAAATCATAAGGACACCTAAAGGTATAAACTATATATGGATCAGTGTTGTCTCATTTAGGATTTACTAAACTGTTGTTCTAGATGTTCTGTCTGAGCATCCAAGACCAGTTTGTCACTGTCCCTGGCTATTGAAAACTTTTTTGCCATGACTTCCATTCTGCTTCTTTCCCCAGTCCAGGATAAACCCTGTGGCCTCCCAGGAAGCAGAGGGCCCTCACTCCCTGTGTCTAGCCCTGGCTGAGATGCACCATCACAAGGATCCCCAGAGTTTCCAAGCGGCAGATTATGCTGGGCCCAGCTCTTCCACCCCTTCTCCATTTTTCTCCCTCCCTCCAATCTCTAAGGTCAGGGTCAGGGTTAAGGTTAGACCCAGGGAAACCTTTGCTTCTCTGGAGTATCAGTTTCTCCATTTCTATTTGGCATGCCAGCAATGATTACTTTCATTCATTCATCAACAATATTTATTTTAAGCAATAAATATCTAGTATTGTCTTTATTTCTAGAGAAAGATGAACAATTTGGTTTTCCTTATTTCCAAAGAACTCTGAACAATTATAAATGGAAAGTACAGTCTGAGTGCCTTAAATTAACATCACCTACTCAGAGACAGTAGAGGATGGAAGGCGGCACTCTCCACATTCCTGCTTTGGTCCCAGGCCATGGAGAGGAGGCTATAGAGAATGGTCTCTTTTAGGCAGTTTGGAAGATTACTTGTATCTCCTGACCCACTCTGCCCTTGGTGATGCCTCTTCTGGGCTCCTTGGCAGCGTGGGGGCTTTCTAGGGAAGCCTGGTCCAAACTATAAGAGAAAAAGAGATTTTTTCTTATGCTCCTGGCACAAACCCCCTTTGCACATTATCCGGAAGAAGTGAGGCTGAAGTCTGGGAGAACCAGGAACACTAGAGTGCATCCAGACATATAGGAGCTGTTCAGAAGGGTGCCAGTGAACTTCATATGATTGAAAACTTTCCAAAATCCTGAACAGCTCAGGGTGGGGAAGGAAAACAAAAATAGAGGAAAAAAAATGAATCTCCAAACATGTAAAGATTTTGTTTGATGTTCTTTGAATGAGAACTGGAGTTAGAGTAGAGACAGTGTCGCTGGCCTTTCCCCACCCCTTCCACCTCTTGCCCCTTACTCCAACACCATAGATTTGTTTTAGGGGAGGGAGGAGGCTTAGGCATCTCAGATGTCCACTAATTTTTTTTTTTTCTTTCCAGGAAGCTTGTCTGCTGGCGTCTTCATCTAACTGCTCTCTACCCCTTCAAATGAGATCGTTGTTTTGCTAACAAGTTTTGGGGTGGAAAAAAGTCTTGTGGATTTGTTCCAGAATATTGTCATGTTAGTGTTTTCCCTCAACCTGAAACAAAACCAACTTCCCCATTCTGCCATACCCCTCTTTTCTCCTCTCCTTTTTACCAGAAGCAAGGTTCTGTAACCACACTGGGAGGAAGTAAGCTGGTCCAGGGTTCCTACTTCAGCAGAACACTAATGAGCGAGCATGAAATGACTCTATTCAGGATGCTTGGTGGCATCACCCACTGTCTCTTACCTGTGGCAGAGAGAAGAAGGTTAAAGAAACATGGTGCCATGATGAAGGATAAATTAAGAGGCCAAACATAAAGAACATAAAGAACACTCATGAATGTTTTGTAATTAAGATTTGGGTTTATACATGTATCAGTCCTATAAATACAAATTTTAGGGAAAAAATTCTACATTTGCGCATTTTCCCATCTGAAGACCATGTTAATATTCATTTCTGTACTCACGTAATATGCTACTTTGCCTAGTTTTCCATTCAACCCTAATATTACTGCAATCTGAGATTATTTAAGATTTTAACATTTGAGTTTTGACTTTTGAAATTAGATATGTTTGCAAATGTGAAATAAACTGCCCTTTAAAATCCAGAAGTGAGGGGTGCCTTTGTGGCTCAGTCAGTTGAGTGGCTGATTCTTGATTTCTGCTCAGGTCATGATGTCAGGGTCATGAGATAGAGCCCCCATCAGGCTCTGCATTCAGCGGGGAGTCTGCCTGGGATTCTCTCCCTCTCCCTCTGCCCCCTCCTCCCCCTACAAAAAATATTAAAGTAAAATAAAATAAAATCCAGAAGTGAATGCCTTTCAGCCTGATACCCACATTGAGCATATCAAGGTTTCTGGGGGCGCTTCTGAATATGCCCCCACTCTCATCAGATTTCACCCCCCTGTCACATGGATATACTTGCCCACCTCTGTTCTCACCTGCTGCCCCTGGATGAAGCCTGACTGTTGTTCATACAATCTAGGGTGTGTTAGTGGTTAAGACCACATTCTGAAGGCTGACTGACTGAGGTCATGGCATGGCTTTGCCACTTCTTGGCTGTGTGACTTTGGGCAAGTCACTTAGTTTCTCTGTGCATATTGCCTCATCTTTAATATAGGGGGTAATTTAGTCCTTATGTCATAAGGTTACTGTAAAGAATAAAATCAATTTATATATGTAAAGCAACTAGAACAATGCCTGACAATGTTATGTGGATGTTAGCCATAATTACTCTTCAGTACTAGAGTTCATATTGTCTCTCTGTGAGCTCCTCCTGGGTTATTCCTCTCTGTGATAATCAGAACCCTTCCTGTTCCTTTTAATCTCAGATAAATCTCCTCTTTCCTATGAAACCATTGTTAGTACCATGTACTTAATCCATAGCGTGTCTGTCTTTATGGCATAATGAATTTTTCCTTATGTACCTTTTATATGCCTCAATTAGACTAAAGTACTTAAGGACAATAATGCTCCTATATGAGTTTTTTATCTCTTGTGTCCTGTACAGTCTTTTGCCCACATTGACCCTCAAGTAATTTTTATTACTTGTTCACTGGGACTGGTGAAAACAGTAACAAAGATTTAAAGAGAATATGGCATAAAAAATAAAGAAACTCTATTTTAGATGTGCCAGCTCCTCTTCTGATACTGAAGAATGCAGAATTTTTATCCTTTCTGAGTTGGAGAGCTGGGATGATCATAGTTCTCTTTGTTGATACCATGTGGGTTTTCTTTGAAATGTTATCTCTGAAACAGCAAAGGAATTTTCATTTGTCTTCAAATTTATCCAATAAGAAAAAGATGCTGACATGCATTAGCCAATGCCATTCCAGTTTAGTTTTTCTCTCAAAATAGTCTACACATCCCTCTGCAGAAAGTTCTGCCGGGCTTTGGCAGGAGTGTTGCTCAGCACCTGTTACCCCCCATGATTGTGTAGCAGGGAGGCACTCAATCTGGGCCAGTGTTCCTGCGACCGGCTTCCTGCTGAGATTCTGGTAGCCAGATGGATGCATGCAGGTAGTGCAGAGGGTGGGCAGAGAGAGAAGCAGGAAGGCAGTCTCATACTTTCTCAGGCTCAGGTGGAAGAGCCTGTCTAGGCTGGCTTAGCTTAAAGGACATGGGTTTGTTCTGGGGTGAACTTGATGGGAAAAGTGTGCTCTAGCTCTGAACTCAGCTCTTAGAAACTCTTGCCAAATTAATCTCTGCTGAATAAATAAATGAGTCAGTGAGTGAGGGAGTGGACTTAAGAAAACCGGTCTTGGTATAAGCCCTCAAACTGAAAATGTAAAACAGAGTACGTTGGTCTACACAGCTATCCTAGTGGCCCAGGCCATACTTCAATATCCCCTGAGTTCTAGGATAAAATGGCATAAAAATATCATACAGTCTTTCCACCTGGTTCTCTAAGCCTTATACCCATCCTCTAATCCATTTCTAGAGTTATCTAAGGTGCAAACATGATCATGTGATATTCACACTTTCAGTGGCTTTTCACCACACTCTGAAAATGTCCAAAGCCCTTGACCTATCATGCAAAGTGCTCCATGTTTTCCCCTCTGACTTTTTTGGTCATTTTGTCTATTGCTCTTCAACTCAATATTTAAAGCTCCATTTCTTGTCCTTTGACTACGGACAGCTATTTGCTACCCTCCAATCTGTAAGACACTCTCCAAGCCTCCTCACCTTTTCATAATTTGTTTCTCTGCCAGGCATGTCCACCAGCCTTTTCTCCCTGGCTACCATCTACTCATTCTTCAAGGATTAACTCAAGAGTTCTGAGTTCCCTCTTGAATGAATCTTTCTCTGATCCCCTTCTAAGTATTTAGGGACTCTCCATATTCTCCCGCAACTTTTACCAATTTCTATTTTAACACATTTTATCTCCCTCCACACTGTGACCTACTCAAGGAAAAATATTTCATCGTACACATGAACATAATTCTGGTAGAAAGCTATTGTTGTCCCTAAGTATAATTATGTGATTATAGCATAGTATAATGATGATATTATGGATATTGAAGTTAGTATACCTGAGTTTCCATTACAGACACCCCCCATTTTCTGAATTGCGCTGGTTTTGTAAACTCTTTAAGCCTCAATGTCTCCATCTATGAAACAGAGATAATGATCAGCCTCCTGTGAGTACTAAAAAGAAATTTTGACTGTCAATGTCTTATCACAGCACCTTGAACACAGTGTATATTCAATATCGTAGTGCAGACACAGATGAAGATAAAATTTTTGTTTTCTCTGCTTCAGCAAAAAAGAAGCTAGAAAAGCACTTTGAACTCAGGGAGGCCAACCTTATTTAGAAGGAGGTTGGGGTGAGGGATGTTCTTTGGAATTACCGTGAATGCCTGCCCTTAGAAGTGTAAAGGGATGGAGAAAAGGACAGACTAAGACTGTACTGAAGCCCACACCCTGGGCTTAGAAGAAAGAAAAGGAGGATAGGGTTCTGGGTACTGGCAGACGGCTCAGCCAAACCTAACTCTGTGCTCCAGGTCTGACACGCAGTTAGAGTGCGGTGAGTCTGTACAAGGGAGAATCACTGATGTAGAAATGCTGGAATTGAGAACTAGCCCTGCAACAGAATGCTGGGCGCAGGTGTCACAGCCAGCTTCTCCTCAGCTCTCAGTGTCTCACTACCCAGAGCTAATACAGCCAAATGGGAGTGCTAGGCTGAAATGTACCTCACAGCCCCACATACTCTTTTTTTTTTTTTTTCTTGAATGAGAGAGAGTGCAAGCCAGGGGAGGGGCAAAGGGAGAGGGAGAGACTCTTAAGAAGGCTCATGCCCAGTGCACAGCCCTACGTAGACTTGATCTCACCACCTTGAGATCATGACCTGAGCCAAAATCAGGAGTTTGGCACTTAACCAGCTGAGCCACACAGGTGCCCCTCAGGCCAAGATACTATTTTACTGAACAAAATAGAGTCCAGGGTCTTGGATTGACTCCCATTACTGGTAGGTAGAAGAATGGGCTTCTTTATCAGGTCTCTGGATTGAAACTGGATCATATTAGTTGTGTAAGGACACTTAGGAAGGGGTTGGGGACACTCCCATTATGATGTTGCCATTAGTTGTTAAATGAATGGACTCTATAAGGTGGGGTTGATTTTCAGTTCCCTGAGAGTATCCAAAATTGATGGATATACCACAGGCTATGCAGGACAGTCCACTGAAGTGTGGGAAGAAAATATTAGAACTTCTATTAGTAATTTTTAATATATTATAAAAATATATAGCGTTCAGTTTAACATAGACAAGCCTCACAAAATAAATAAGTAGCATAAAAAAGATTTCTGCAAAAAAACTCCAAATCCCCGAATCTCCACAATACTCCACATCTTAAAGATAATACTAACAGTATAAAAACAAACACATCAAAACCAACACTCTTCTTATTTTTAGTTGTTAGAAGATAAACTGGAGGGCATAGTAAAAATTTTTAGTTTACTTGAGCAAAACTTGATTTGAATCTGGCAGCATCTAATCTAACAGACAGAAAGGAGCTCTGAAGAGCAGTACAAAATGGGAGACTTTTATAGGGAGAACAGAACAGGAACTAGGAAGTTGTACTGGCAAAAAGAGGGTTGGTTATTGCAGTTATTTTCCCTCAGGAAATGGTGGGGGTCTATCAGGCACATGACCTAACTGCGGCTAATCAAGAGATTCCTGATCCACTGGTTTAGATTCCATTCTGGGAGAGCCGAAACTGGAATTAAGTCTCAGTGTACTGAGGTGGGGATAAGGATAATCAACTCCTTTTGGGGTCTGTCTTCTTCTTTTCAACATCGTATAAACTTGTCAACCATGAAATTATATTAAAATGACGATTTAAGCAGATATGACAGTATGCTATATTACAGATATTTATAAATGTAAACTCAACGTCTTCTTTCAAGGTAAAGAAAGTATTTTAACAATGGGTGAGTCAATAATTGCTTTTCAAAAGGACCCCATACTCTGAAAAATGCTTTATGAAAATGATGCTTCCATTAATAAGTGATTTTGTTGCTGAAAATGATTTCATCTTATCAGATACTATTCTTTCTCTATACACCTACAAAATTAGAAAATACTGCTTTCTGAAGTATTTTTTAAAGTTGTCCAAAAATATTTGGTGTTGTTTTGACTCATTTGCTTAAAATATATAAAAGCACAACACCTTGCAGTTCACCTGCAAGAATAATTGATATCAGGACAATGTTAATTTGCTAGTTAATTTTATTTTAGCATAATCTTAATGATTTGACCATCTACTCAAATTCTAGAAAGAAGGAAGAGTGAACAAAAGTGTCCCCCTGCCACTATCCTTATATTATTAGTAACTTTCAATAAAACAAATGGAGTCCATCTCTCAGTTGGAAGATAGTTTTGTGTCTACATCAAATAATTTTTTTCCCAACAGTTATGAAGCCACATAAGAAGTATGACCATACTGGTTATACTTTTTCTCCCAAATAATAAATTTGAGCTACAAATGTGTGAGGTTTTTTTTTTTTCTGGGACTCCATATTTCTGGTGAATTTGCCTTCAGAAATAAAGAGCTGGTCAGCATTCAGTTAAAAGTGAACCCAGGGACTCAGATTCTAGGATTTCCTGTGGGTAAATCACTTAAATGAAAATTATTAAAACTAACATTTTATTTAATCTTCATGAGAACATCAGAATTTTTTTAAGATTTAATTATTTATTTGATAGAGAGAGATCACAAATAGGCAGAGAGGCAGGCAGAGAGAGAGGAAGAAGCAGGCTCCCTACTGAGCAAAGAGCCCTACGCGGGGCTCGATCCCAGGACCCTGGGATCATGATCTGAGCCAAAGGCAGAGGCTTAACCCACTGAGCCACCCAGGCGCCCTGAGAACATCAGAATTTTAGTGTACTAAAATTTACAACACACACACCCTTGGAATTTAAAAAAAAAGGAAAAATTACACAGATACACTTGACTATGTCTTTTATTTAATAGGGTAACGGGGGCCAACACAGCAGGTAATCCAGAAATTGCTTCAGTTTCTAGGTAAACTACTTCTTGTCCACCTTTTCTCTGGAGCATTATGACTACAGATTGTAACTCAAATGAATGCCAATCCTTCTGACTATGGGCTTTCCTGATTACTGCCCCACTCACCTCCAGCTGTCTCCCAGATCCAACACACATTCCATCGGAGTACTGGGGATGGGAGAGTAAAACATATCAGTTAGGATTAGGTTCATCTGTGAATAAAACAGACCACTTTCCCCCCCACTTCTTCCCCACACACAAAAAAAGTTACTTAAAAAAGATAGAAGTATCATTCCTTCCTGTGAAATAATTTCAGAGAGAATAAGTCCAGGAGTGATGACAACCTCACAATCATCAAGGAACCAATCTTTCTCCAAGGTTCTGCTTCAACATGATTAAGAGGTGGTCCTTGTTCTTGGGGTTCAACATGGCTGCTAGAGCTCCAACCATCGTAGCAGCAGGATGGAGAAAAGGCAAAGGAGAGCTTTTTAATTAAGGAGAACATCTGAAGTGTCACACAATGCTTCCATTTATGTCGTATGGCCCCAGATTAATGATGTGGTCAGTTCTAGCTGAAAGGGAGAGTGAACATGTGCATTTTTTTTATGATAATCTAGGCTAAAATATGTATCTCTTATTACTAAAAAAGAGGGGAGTAAATTTTAAAAGACAAGCATCAGTCTTTGTCATACCCCTATTCCTTTCTTTAATTATTTCATGTTTTATAAAAATGACAAAGTCCATCTCAATTATGTAAATGGGACCTTTTTACACTATGGAATATATAATTCCTTTTATTCCATTTCCCATAGAATTTTAAGTTATTGACCCAGAAGCCAAACTCCAGAAGTGTAAACTTCCATATGGCAGTGATCTCTAAATGTGACTCACATCTTTGTTTCCATTCAAAGGTCAGTGATTCCCCAAACCATTTTGTTTATTGATCCCACTATCTATCTTTTTATTTATTTATTTGTTTTTAAAGATTTTATTTATATTTCTATTTAAATTATATATATATATATATGTGTGTGTGTGTGTATAATGGAATATTACCCCCATCAAAAATGAAATCTTGCCATTTGTTCTGAAACAGAAGATATATATATATTTATTCATGGATATGTGGCCTCTATAATCAGGAATTCTTCTAGAAGTTTTGAGAGGAAGGTCTAAGATTTTAGGAAAATATTAAAAATACTAAGAAGATAAGTTAGGAAGTTAGCAATGATGAAGAAGTGGATTTAATAAGTATCAAATGAGAGATGGCAGATTTTTTTAAAGATTTTTTATTTATATATTTGACAGACAGCGATCACAAGTAGGCAGAGAGAGAGAGAGGAGGAAGCAGCCTCCCTGCTGAGCAGAAAGCCTGATGTGGGGCTCGATCCCAAGACCCTGAAATCATGACCTGAGCCAAAGGCAGAGGCTTTAACCCACTGAGCCACCCAGGTGCCCCAGAGATGGCAGATATTTTAAATAGCTCACAAAATCTTTACAGAAGAACCTGAGATATCGAGAAGATTTTTCAAAAATTTGGAATTGGACAAAAAGAAATTATTTTTAGCTGATACCAAGAGTCAGAAGCTTAACCAACTGTGCCAGCTAAGCGCACCTACACTAAGAGACTCTTAATGACAGAGAACAAACTGACAGTGGAGGGAGACAATGGAGATGAGCTAGATGGATGATGGGCATTAAAGAGGGCACTTGTTGTGATGAGCACTGGGTGTTGTGTATAAGTGATGAGTCACTGAACTCTACTCCAGAAGCCAGTATTGCCCCGTATGTTAACTAAGTAAATTTAAAATAATTAATAATTAATTAATCATTTGGTGCAATTACTTAGAAAACTCTATTTAGAAGGTGTGTTTTTATTGATTAATTTATGTTACAGTTTGCATTTCAATGTTCCTAACTCCCTTCACAGATGTCTCTTTCAAGGGGGCCTTGGCTGTAAAACTGCCTGGCAACAAATTTGAAGTGAGACCATGAAAACAGTAGGAAGAAGACATGAGATATCTTTCCAATAGTTGTTTTCTTTTGCAAAGTTTGGGTTCACATAAATATTTTGCACCTCAAGTAGCCATGAGAACAGAAATTTTTACAAAAGATTCTGTGTGATGTCAGTTTTGGATCACTTTGAGAGTAATGGTTCCATCCAGGGGTTTTTAGATGTTGCTAATCTGCTATGTTTTTAAGAGATCCATATCACAGTGATAGGAACATGCTGTGGGTAATAAGCAAGGCTCATGGGAATGGTATTAGAGCACAAAACTTTGGCCTTAAGGTCTTTTGTTTTGATCTAATGCACTTTGTGACTGACTAACTGCATACCACTAGTTTGGTAGTTGAGGTCTACACAGATATAAAGAAAAACACATTGTCACTAAAGGCACAGTAAATATTAAAAATGCAAATTAGATGATGATTAGTAAAGATAGATTAACACAGATTTATAAAATATTAATAAACTGGACTCCTTCTTAGAAACCATGTTGAAACATGCTACCTTTCAAATAAAGGAGTTTCAGACTTGGCTTTCTAAATGTATGTTGAGAAAGAGATGTCAAAGATATATATTGATCTTGCTATAAAAAGAAAACAAACATTTAAAATAATAATAATAATAATAATAGGCATCATTTAATTCTCATTTTTGCATATACACGTTGACCAAATACACCATTTCAAGCCCAATGACTTGACCACTAACCAGAAGTATGAAAACACTATAAAGAAGACTCAGAAAATTACAAAGTTGAAAGACTCCCTTTTGACTTTAGGCCTGAGGAATGTTGTTAAATTAGAAGAAAATCTTTCCCCAAATTTCACATAAGGAAAAAGGAGATATGGACAATTCAATCATATATTTTTCTTTTGAAATTAAAAAGATATAAAAATAAACCATTCTTTTTTAAATTAACATATAATGTATTATTTGTTTCAGGGGTACAAGTCTGTGAATCATCAGTCTTACACAATTCACAGCACTCACCATAGCACATACAAGGCACTAACATTTTCCTTTGTAAAATAGAGGTAATAATAATGCTCACCTCGTCAGGCTATTCACCTCAGAAGTCCTGGCATGAGGAGATTGCTCAATATAGATTCATTTTCTCTTTTCAAAGACAGTAATAAAATGTAACTATGAATATTCATCTGGATCACTTAGGACAAAGTAAATTGTGATGGGAACTTATTTTTTACTTTTAGATCAAAACAATTTTTTTATTTCAAAAAAAGCAGAGAACTACAGTAGAGGTAGAAAAATCTTAGAAAATCATTTCCTCCCTTCCAAGAGTACACCCCCATCTACCTTCATATAATGATACCACTGGACTCTGTAATTGTGACTAATAAACTTACCCACTATTTTGTCTACATAGTCTACAACTATGATGTCTATAATTAACAGAGATAAATATTTAAGAGTTAAGGTAACCCTTGAAAATGTCTTTCTTCTTCTAGAATTACAGAGCAATTAAACGTAAAAAAAATAACTAAAGAAAGACTACTTAAAGGCACTTCATAGAAGGCTGATGGTATGAAGGAAAATACATCATATTTATAATCACGAAAACTAGGTTTCCATTTCAGCTGCGTGTGTAAGCACTCTGTGCCCCAGAGACTAGATTTCCTTGCCTGTGAGATGGAGATGATACCTGCTGTGAAAATAAAATAGTGTACATAGAACATTTAGCCTACTGTTTATCTCATGGTATTCGCTCCTTCCCTCATTCAGCAATGTTTAATAAATTCTTACATTATGTCTGGAAATATAGACATGGTTCCTGCTCTTATGGAGCTTACAATATGGTGGAAGAGGCAGCCATTAAGAATGGCACAAATCATAGTTTGATAAATAAGTGGAAGTTAATTCTGACTAAAAATTAGTTCTATTTCCCTTCTCCTCATTTATAATAAAGAGAACACTTGTTCTTTGTACTTTCACTTGTAAGAATTAACTGAACTGATGAATGTGAATCCTATTTGGAAATTCTACAGATTTCTACAAATGTCCATTACTATATTTGCAACAAAACTTGATCATGCGGGATGCCTGGGTGGCTCAGTTGGTTGGGCGGCTGCCTTTGGTTCAGGTCATGATCCCAGCGTCCTGGGATCGAGTCCCACATCAGGCTCCCTGCCAAGCAAGGAGCCTGCTTCTCCCTCTCCCTCTGCCTCTGCCTGCCACTTTGCCTGTGCTCGTGCTCTCTCTCTCTGACAAAATAAATTTAAAAAAAAAAAAAAAAAACAACTTGATCATGCACCCACTATCTGCAAGGCCCTAGAGCAAGTACGAAGATTAACTGGACAGAGGTTCTGCCTGCCCCTTCTGGGGGAAGGTAGGACTACTGGGCACTGTGAGCTATAATTCCGGGCAGTACGTCCTAAAAAATGCTTTGAGAGAACTTGAGGAAAGTAATTAGATATTTAGAGGCAGCAGAGATGGGCTTGATTGAGAAGGCTTAGGGAGACTTTATGGAGCAGGTATATTTGAACTGGCCTTGACAGGAAGCATTTGGATTTGAGGAGATCAGGAAAACAGAATAAGTTAAAAGCACAGAAGCCGGAGAACGAGGGGCAACAAAGAAACAGTACATGGTGCTTTATGGCTAGACTGAAGGAAGTGTTATTGGAAGTACTTGGCAATTAAGAGTTTTGACAAGTAGATTGAGATCACAGCATAAAGGACCTTGAAAGGACCATGGCACGCTATGGAGTATGACCTGTATTTTTGACAGCTGCAAGTCATGGAAGGAATTTGAGTAAGACAATAACATGACTGGAGCTGTGAGTCAAGAAGAGTAATCATCCTATAATAGCGTGTCAAAAGGAGTGTTATGACTATTGATATAATTTTGCTGAAGGGCCTGGAGAGGAAGACTTTGAAGTCTTATATTTTGTCTTCTTGAAATCCAGGGTCTTGAAGCCATCAGAGTCAGGATGGTCTAGGGAACTTGAAGTATTCTTATAGTTGTTGGCACTGACACAGGTAGAAAATAGGCTTCCTTTTCCAAAGAGTATGGAACTCGTAATACAGACCCAAAGAGCATTTTTGTTTGGTGAAAATAAAGCCCTCTTTGCAACCACATCTCTCATTTGCCTTAGCATGCGTCACATTATCTATAATCTCATCTCATAGAAATAGACTAGAGAGACACCAGGAGGTAAAAACAATTGCTCTAAAAACCAAGCTGCAATGACTCACCATTTTAAAAGGTATACACCAGACCCTGTTTCACACCCACTCAGAGCTGTGACTTTAGCATTCAGTAATGGCTGATCAGAGCAGTTTAATGAAATATCCCTGCTTCTGGAATTCCCATGGGCTGCGGCACAGAACAAGCTGACCCTGACCCTCTCCCTCCACACCCAAGAGCCTCTCAGAGCCAAAACAGCTGTGGGAGATGAGTGGCAGCTGGTCAGCCAATCAACAAACAGCTGGTGGATTACAGGCTCCATCTGTGACTTTACGGAGGTGGTGGGGGAAGCCAAGTTGCCCTGCCCAGCTGGGTTCAGAACCTCTTGACTGAAAGAGAATAACAGATGTTCATTTAAAAAGTCCAACTACAAACCCCAAACATAATTTTACTGCACAAATACATGCCAATGAATATTTGGAGAATAAGAACATTTTTTTTTGCCAGCCCTCACAGGGCGCTTGGAAGACAGACACAGAGAAAGGTCTACATATTTCTAATCTTTATCACATTTCCATGATGAACTCCAGAGAATGTGAGACACTGTCTTGGTATGTCCTACAGAGCTTGCAGGGCTTGCACTGGGTTTGTTTAGAGCTGGGGCAAACATGGGACTGGGCTTCTTATTCCCAAGGCAAGGAGAATTGATTAAGTAGGAGAGGGATAGATAGCTATAGGCTTTGTAGTATTACTTTATATATAAGTTTTCACATTAAATAGACACATTTAGCATGAATTGACCAACATAGAAAAAAAATGACACTAAGTCATCTACATAAGCTTTTAAAGAATTCAAAATCCAAGATTTAAAATTCTCTTTATCCAGATAAGCAACTAGCAAATAGGGTTGGGCCTTGTGATGAACAGATTATGTAATAAAGAGAGGCATCCAGAGGTTAAGCCCTTTCTCTCAATGATGAGCAAGAAAGTGGAAATCTCCTAGCCTGGAGAAGATCACCTGAAGGCCTGTTCTTCAGAAGTTTTACCTGCTGCCTTGGCCCGAAGATCAATGTGTTTATGGCCAATGTGTGAAGTTATGAGTTCTGTAAAGGTCAAGGAAGATGCCAGAAAGGTCTTAAAAGGTTGTTTCGGCTGGTCTTTGGGCTCTAGTTTATATTTGTGGCTCTGTCTTATCTGAAACTGCCTCCAAAGTCTTTCTAGTTCAATTATGGAAGGCCTGAACCTCCACTTCCATAACAGGATTTCCTGATCTCTCCTGGAGGGCATTACTCTGTAATGAGGGAAGGAGAACATTGGCTTCAGGTAAACTAGAGGTTTTGGGTATCCAGGACAATATTCCCTAGTCCTTCACTTGGGGTAGAGTTAAATTTACTTTAAGCAACCAAATGATACCTGTGAGGATTGTGAGAGTAGAAATGGATTCCAATAGGCACTCAAACCGATGTGCTAGATCCCAAAGCACTAGAGATAGGTTAGGAGACCAAGACAGGGTTCATGGATTAGAGATCACAGGCAGAGTTGGGATAGACACAGTTCAGAGTAAACACCTGAATCTCGGTATGCTGAATCACCTAAAAAATATCACCCATTGTCACCCATAACTGCATTCAGTGACTGAGATGCCAGGGCATGCTTCCTGCCTTGTGTTAATTGCTTTGGGTATAATTGATTAGTGGAATTATCTCAGATTCCTAAAGAAGCTTCTGACACAACAGGCATAGAATTTTTCCTTTTAAGTTGGCATAATATCTGCTATTTCTACTGTGGACTTGTGTAGGGTGGGAAACTTTAAATAACTTCTTAAAAATTATTAATACAGTGCCTCTCATGGTATATGTTTGTTTTCAAGTTGCTTTAAGGAGCTCCGTTGGAAAATACACGAAGTCCTTACTTCTCAACAAAAATGTCATTCTGAGAGAAAACCACCAAAATTAATCCATCTCAACAAGTACTAAATGCCATAGCAAATAGTTCAAAGTTTCTTTGCAACCTTATCTTGAAATCTGAGAGAAAAATATAAAGTTTACTTCATTTTAGGTGTAACATATTGAGTTGCAATAGCAAATGTGGGCTACATTCTTAGGATGATGAAAGAATGACTCAGCCCTTGCTTTGGAACAGAGCACAGTTTTCCCAACCAAATCTATAACATGACACAGCATCCATCACTTCACAGTGGACTTATATACCACAGTCCCAATGAGGATCACATTTTTAAGCTTATTCAGTGGCTTTTCAATGGCTTGACTGATTTTCTGAAAGATCTATTTCCAAATAATTTTCATGCACAGTACCAATCATTCTTTTTGCCCTTGTTGATTTTGTCTTCTGCCATATCCATTTGCATGTAACTTTAGCAGCTTTTCACTATTTCTTGTTGGATAAAGATGCTAATTGATGGGCACAGTTGTTACACGGAGAAGAACTTTTGGAAACCAACTTTGTAAGTAGACAGTCCACTATTTTTGTATTATTATGACACTTGCTTCGTTTCTATCTTTTTTCCTTAGATAACAATTCTGATGACAAGTATTTCAAATATTTTTTTTTCTCAAAAGTGAGCCGGGGGGGGTGCCTGGGTGGCTCAATGGGTTAAAGCCTCTGCCTTCATCTCAAGTCATGATCTCATGATCTCAGGGTCCTGGGATGAGCCCCACATCCAGCTCTCTGCTCAGGGGGGAGCCTGCTTCCTCCTCTCTCTGACAGCCTCTCTGCCTGCTTGTGATCTCTGTCTGTCAAATAAATATATAAAATCTTCAAAAAAAAAAAAAAAGCGAGCCAGGGAAATTACTTCAAGTCATACACAGTAATTATAGTAACCATAGACTCCCAGACTCAAGGCAAACTATTCACCTGGGGTAGCCACTCTCCAAATGTTTGAATTTTCTGTGAAGGAACCTCTATAATAACACTTTCTCCAACAGGATGCTTACTGCCTCCCCAGGCATCTCGCTTCACATTTGAACAGCTCTGGTATTTATAACATTTTCCTTATAGTAAGCTGAAATCTTATCTAATATTTGGGCATATGACAGTACAGCTGTCAGGATGCTAGAAAAAACACAGTGGGGAAAAGGGAGGAAAAAGATCAACAGGGTTATTTTTGCCATGGAGGCAAATTGAGTTTGAATAGTTGGGTGAACATTTAACTGGCTTTACTGCAGTTGAAAACACAGAAAAGAAATTACTCTTTAAGCATCTGTCAGACTTTCATGCTCTGAATATCTATAGAAAAAGTAGTTTGAAATCTGTCTTTAAGTACTTGTGTCTTTTCAATAAACTGCGTAAATATTAAACAGTTAAACATAAAATATTTGTTTTTAAAAAGAAAAAACTCTTAAAAATAACCTGTGGATTTAAAATCCTTTTTTTCTCTATATCCACCTATAATTACTTACTGAATCAGAAATGTTGATAATTTAGACATACTAGCTCACCCCGAACAGGTGTATATGTGTCATGTTTTATTGCCTATTTTGAGATAGCACTTAAATTAAAATAATTTAAAATGACCATATTTTAAAAATCAAAGGAATTATTTTATTTCTTTTTTTTTTAACTTTATTCTATTTTTTTTGCTAAGGAAATGTTGAAAAAGAAAAAACTGGGGGCATCACATTGCCTGATTTCAAGCTTTACTACAAAGCTGTGATCACCAAGACAGCATGGTACTGGCACAAAAACAGACACATAGACCAGTGGAACAGACTAGAGAGCTCAGATATGGACCCTCAACTCTATGGTCAAATAATCTTCAACAAAGCAGGAAAAAATATACAGTGGAAAAAAGTCTCTTCAATAAATGGTGCTGGGAAAATTGGACAGCTGTGTATCGAAGAATGAAGCTTGACCATTCTCTTACACCATACACAAAGATAAACTCAAAATGGATAAAAGATCTCAATGTGAGGCAGGAATCTATCAAAATCCTAGAGGAGAACATAGGCAGTAACCTCTTCGACATTGGCCACAGCAAATTCTTTCAAGACAATTCTTTCCAAACAAGACATTGTTTCCAAATGCAAAGGAAACAAAAGCAAAAATAAACTTCTGGGACTTTATCTAGATCAAAAGTTTCTGCACAGCAAAGGAAACAGTCAACAAAACAAAGAGGCAACCCAGGGAATGGGAGAAGATATTTGTAAATGACACTACAGAAATTATTTTATTTCTAAAAATAAAATTAAAGGCATAATTTTCTTTCCTGCCTTTTTTCTTAAGTTTTAAGTTATAGCTAGGTTAATTTAGGTCCAACATGGCAAAAACATATGATTTCCAGCTTAATCCAAGTTTACACTCAGGAAAACTTTTACAATTATGTTGTTAAAACCCTTAATTAATGGAATCACTGCTCAATTTCCAATGCAACTGCACTGCTCTTTAATTGAAGACAGAAGCTCTGGGGCTCTGCTTTCCCTTCCTACATGGGGATGTTCACCATTCAGTGGACCCCATAAGATGTGTCTAGGGAGTTTCATAGTTCCTGCATTTTGTGCAGCTCACACTCAAACCATCTTCTTCTAAAGACTGTGGACCTGAAGTTCGTGCATTTCTCTTGCTCCTCTAGGGAACCTTCACACTCATCTGTTGGTTAAAGTTCAAAACCTTCTTTGCAGGAGAAAATCCCAGGGTCCCAAGCTCTACTCAGGTATTATACTGAAGGCCTACCGTCTCATCACCGCTTGCACCTTGATCTGACTTCACACCATCAGCAGGTTTCCATCATTACTACTAAAATCAGTGCCCATCAGCAGGTTTCCAAGGTTACTGCTAAAATCAGTACCTATTTTTCAGCCCACTTCTAGGCCAAGGAAGCCTTGAGTTTTCTCTCTAAAGTTCTTTGCTCACAGTTGAGGAATTTGCAGCAGGAATAAAACATTGACGTTTGAGGAAAATTATAGTGACAACCATTTAGGGGATAGATTAGAGGGATGAGTCTGATGGCCAGAAGACCAATTGGAAGACTTTTGCCGCTGCTGAGGTGAAAGCCAACAGAAGACACAGCGTGTAAACACTACTCTGGCTTCTGATTTCACGACAGAATGGCCCCAAATACTTACTAGGTAAATCCTCTTCTAGTGTTTAACCATTTCTCTGTGTGTTTGGCCCTTAGAACCTCTGTCTGATCTTTTAGTTCCTTCCCACATCGTCCCAGTAGGCTGTCGCCTTAGGCTGGATGTTCTTGTGCAGTCACTGTTCCCCTCTGTCCTGATTAGCTGAGAGTTAGCATGTGGTAAGCACATCGCATACATAAAAAATAGCCATTTACAGTCCAATACATAGAGACGGATCAAATAGTGGTTTCCAGGGACTGAGAAAAAGCAGGCAACAGAGAGAAATCATTTAATAGGTAGAGTTGCAGTTTGGGAAGATGAAAAAGTTCTGGAGATGGATGGTGGTGATGGCTGCACAGCAATGGGAATGCACGCATGCTGCTCAACTGGACGCTTAAGTATCGTAAAAATGAAAAAAAATTGTTAAAATGGTAAATATTATGCTGTCTATATTTTACCACAATGAACAAAGAAACAAAAGAATGAGAACTTCTGGGGCAAATCAATCTGGAATCTTGACCTACTTCAAGATACTTTGTGTGAGCTAACAAATTCCCTGTTGTTTATAGCAGTTAGCTATGGATTTCCTATAAGTTGAACCATGAAGCACTCTAATAAAATCATTGTTAGAGAAAAATTGACCCTTTTATATAAAAAATAACCATTCTCACTTTTGGAGATGAAGAAACTGAGAGGTTCATGGAGGTTGACAGCTTGCCCAAGTCACACCATTAATGAGCATGAACCTCGGATTCCCATCTAAGGCTTGTCCAGCTGAAAATTTTGTACTGATGAATACATGGAATCTCCAAATATGGGAGCTGGGAACTGCTCCCCACCCAGAAACAGGAATTTTTTTTTAATCTAAGCCCCTTCTCTTGTTTTAGATGCAGTTACTTACCAACATTTATTTGTACTGACTGAATTTCCTGATAGTTAATGCCAAGACTCCTGCCAAAATCCATCATCTCAAATTATTTGTAAAGGGACCACATGCTTTTATTTTCCATGCTTAACTTTTAAATAAAAATAACATTTAAAGCTTTGGAATGTTACCTGTTAACATATTCAGAATGAAGTTTGCTTTGAATTTTTAAACTCACTTTGAAGACCACATTGTATTTGATCTTTATTCCAGAATTCTTGCAACAGATTTTGGTTAAAAATATTTAAGTTATAACAGTATAGTTTTTATTTATTTATTTATTTTTAAAAGATTTTATTTATTTACTTGATAGAGATCACAAGTAGGCAGAAAGGCACACACAGAGAAAGAGGAAGGGAGCAGAGAGCCTGCCGAGCAGAGAGCCTGATGCAGGGCTCGATCCCAGGACCCTGGGACCATGACCTGAGCCAAAGGCAGAGGCTTTAATCCACTGAGCCACCCAGGCACCCCAACACTATAGTTTTTAAATGGAGATTTCTGAGGTGTGATTACAAAGTAATGTGACTTTTTAGAAAACAGTAGAATCCAAATTCATATCATTGACATCAAAGCAAACATCTTGGGAAACTGTATATAGTGATATTTTAATTATCCATTCACTGAAACATATAAGAAGTACTTATTCTATGTCAAGTGCTCAAGAATTTTTGAAATTCCTTTTTTATATTTCTTTCAAAGCCAGTTAATGAACAATACAGAACGCTTATTTATGTATTTACTTGAGAGAGAACAAGAGGGAGAACACAGAGGGAGTGGGAGAAGCAGACTCTCCCCGAGCAGGGAGCCTGATGTGGGACTCAGTCTGAGGACCTAGAGATCATGACTTGAGCTGAAAGCAGATGCTTAACTGACTGAGCCACCCAGGTCCCCAGAAAACTTATGTCTTTATAGTCATCTATTATTTTGACCACAGCCAGAAATATACAATTTTTTCATCTACTTTATTCAGTTGACTTGTCTTCTAGAGACTTTAGGCTATGACTAAAGCCCAACTCCCAACTTCAGAGGTTGAAGAATTGACAAAGTGGAGGATATGCTAAAGATTCCTTTACATGTAGCATACAGCTACTCTGGTAAGGCTTGCACTTGGTAATATCTGATCACTCCATCTTAAATAGTACCTTTCTTCCTTCATTTGCTATTACTTTTCCCTATGTTGTTTTTCTCTATAGTGCTTATCTCTCACTGAGAATATGTGAGTCTCACGAGGGCAGAGACTTTTGTCTATTGCCATATTTCTGACACTGGAATAAGGCTCAACACACAAAAGGTGCTCCATCTACCGTGGGATTGAAGGAATGAATAAAACAAGGATTTACATTACTTTACACAAATATTTTGCTTCAATTTCACAATTCCATAATTCAATGCAAGCATAAGGTTTCATTTTGATGACTTACAGTGACTTGTGCTCTGTTAATACTATTATTATTCAATAAATGGAGATAAAGTGATTGTTTGGTTCATTAGCAGTGTAGATTCTTCTGTTCTTTCCTACTTTAAGGTGATAAGTCATAGTTGGGTTGTTTTCTGAAATTTTGCTGTCTCTCCTTTTAACTATATTAGATCAGTACAATCGTCCCACTTTTGTACCATAACTGCATGCAGGGTGCTAAGAATAATGCAAAATAAGTGTAGGGTTACTGCATGTTTTCAGACACTTAAAGATGTGCTTGGAAGGACAAGAGCCGGTATTTGAAGTACAAAACAATTAGAAGAGTGATGTTCTGCAGAATACCTTCTCAGAGAAAGGAGAATGGTTTGTGTGGGGACTTCTCAGAAAACACTGTGGAAGAGATGGTACAGAGCATGGACATTGAGAAATGAACTGAATGTGGGCACATGTGGTTAGGACCTGTAGAGAAAGGGTCAGAGGCAATATGTGATTCAAGCTGTGGAGCAGTGGAAAACAGCACGTCCTCTTGCCTTCCTCCTACCACATCAGCTTCTCCTCCTCCACAACCTGGACTCCTCTTCTCATCTTTTAAATATTGTGTTTCAGGCAACAGGACTCTTCCTCTCCATGTGTACTCCTTAAGTGGTTTCTTCCAGCCTCATGCATGAAACAGCCTCCCAGATTTATATTTCTGGCCTCAGTCCTCACTGACATCCAGACGCATGTACCAACTGCCAGCTTGACCTCTGTACCAGAGTGTCTAACACACACAATTTTCAATTTTCAAGCAAGATATTTGTCTGTTTCCCGAACTATTCGTATCATCTCTGTCTTTAAAGTATATACCAAAGAGGATGGCATTTCCATACCCATACTCCTGCTAGCAGCCTAATGTAAGCTACCACACGGTTCACTTGCTCTAGTGCAATGTCTTCCTAACTGGTTTTCCTGCTGCCATTGTCCATTCACCATGTAGTACCCATAGTGATTGCTTCAAATTATGTATCAGTTCTGGCCACCTCCTCGTTTAAAATCCTTCAAACATTGCTCTTCATGACATGCTTGTATAACAGAGTCTGCTTCAGTGCCTCGTACCTGCTATTCCCTCCACGTAGAATGTTCTTCCACTCCCCCAGTACTTGGGTGTCTAACTCTCCCAGCTTCACTTAAGACCATTATCCTTGACATCTGTCTAAAATGGCCATCCTCCCTCCATCACTTTTTATTCCCTTCTCGTTAAAAACAATCTCTTCCAAGCACTTATCTGGGTACAGGTGCATATATTTTTTTATATTCTTATTGTCTGTTTCCTGCCACTGGTATATAGGTTCCATGAGGTCAAGGAGTGTTTGTTCATTGCTGTATCCCTTGTGACTAGAGCGACGTCTGGCACTGAATAAATATCTGTTGAGTGAATGAATTGCCCTCTTATTGGTTAACCCCTCTCTGTGTAAGGTAGTATTCTAGTGATGTGATCAAAACCCGGAGGGCAGGCTCAATACAGAGAAACGACAAGTGAAAGATGGGGCACTTCCAGCAGAGCAAGTGCAGCAGACAGAACCAAGATGGGGACTGGGAAAACAAGGATGAAGGACTGTCAGGTAATCAAACACCTCCTGCCCCCAGATTATCTTGGACCCTTGTAGACTTTAGTGGACTCTAGAGCCAATGAAACATACCAAACAAGATTTTCCAGTGCCATGCAGTAGCTGCCATGGAAAGCCTCTTTCTGGGGAAAAGCCTGCTCCAGAGATCAAAGAAGGAGAGTCTCCAACAGGAATGGACTCCATGCATATAGGCTGCAGCCATCATCAGCACTGAATTTTTACATGAGAAAGTTGGCAGTGGAAATAGAATTGATAATTATTTAGCTTCTCCAGTGGGCTGTGAACTTCTAAGGGGAAGAGACTTCCTGGTTCATATCATTCCTGATACAAAGTCTGCACTCTTGGCAAACATTTGAGAGAATGGCTGAAAGAAGGGAGAAAAAAATGGACCATTGGTCTCTTTTTGGCTATACCCACAGGTGTGCAGAGCAGCATAATTAGAATTTGCCTCTTTAAACCTGATTGATAGGAATCTTTTGCATGCATTGAATGGCCAATGGCTAAGACTTTGAACATGGTACTATCCCTTGCCAACCTAGAACTAACCCCCACGCAGTAAACTGATAAGCCCACCAATTTAACCTCTTGTACAGATGGAATGGCAATCAATACAGATCTAAATTTCAAATCATTAACATTAAAGATTTAAAATGAGCTATTAGGTTATTCACATAGTTCCTTAATCTCTGCTAGGACAACATCTTTCAATTAGTTCTAATTAGGAGTTCAACATTCTCTTAACTAAGTAACCTTCTAGTTGGGGGGGAAAAGTGCCTTTATCCCCTCCTCCCCAGCAAATTCTAAAGTAATTAAAAATAAACAAATAAAAAAAGAATATTTATAACTGTTCCCCAATAGTTTGGGCCATTATCCTGTCAAATATTTCTTATTTTTATTTATTTTTAAATACACACATTTATCAATTTTGGATTAAACATGTGACCCTGTTAACATTCCAGGAACAATTTCAGAGTGTTTCTTTTTGGGGATTACTCTTTCTCAGAGCCTCTCTGGGCTGGCAGCCTCCTAAATTAACACACCGCTGGCTTTCCCCTGGTCCCTGTTGTTTATTTCTGTCATTGTTCTGCGCCGTGAATAGTGAGAAAGAGTAGAATTCCTTTTCATTCTGAAGGACGTAATGTGGTCTTCATCCTTAAGACTGAATCTTTGATTAAGGTCTGCAAATGAAAAGGAAAAGCACATAGTAATCTTCAATGTATAATTCCGTATCTCTGCCACAAAGGTGTGATAAAATGGCTCTGCTATTTCCCAGAGGTTTAGTCCCAAGTTGCTGAAGCCTTGGGTCATGCGGGTCTGACCCGTTAGCACACCTCCTTCTGGATGCCTCCTTACATCTACTCCAACCTCCACCAAATGGCTACTCCCGTCCCTGTGCCTCTAATCCCTGTGTCACTCTGCTTTGTGCATTCATTTCCTTTCCTTCCTCCAAATTACTGTGCAGCCAGTGTCAGGCAGTTCCAACACAGTGAATTTCCAAGCTAGCATTTCTAAAACCTACTTTCAAATGTTATTCCTTTTACCTTTCTCTGACTCGACATCCATCTCTTCCAAATCTCTCTTCTCCACTAATGGGTTAGTGTCTCTTTTTTAAGTTACAAGGGAAAAAATGGAAAGATCTAAGTGGGAGATTTTTTAAAACAGAACTCTTAAATCTTGGACTAGAAATTGAGAATCTTTACAAACCATGATAATGATTTATAGGATTCTCTGAGAAATTGGTGCTTCTTAATTGCTCTTATTAAGTAAGTGCTTTCTGGACTTCTGAGGTTTCAGGGAAGGCTTTAGGTATTGAGGTTGGAAAAATTCTGAACAGGCAGAGAAACCCCGCTTTGCCAGTCTGTCTGAGTGGGGAATGGGGAATGCTGAGGAGACCTGGAGGTGGTGTAGGCCACTCGCTCCCACCTATGTGTTTAGCGCGCCATCTAGTGAGGCTCACAGAAGGGAAGAAAGTCTGAGGGCTCCAGGAAGACACAAACAGCTCAAGGTTGGGCTGGCTTCCCCTATGGGTCAAATTCCCATGGCAAAACTGACTGTATTCAACTCTACCAGTGCACAGGTGACAGATGTCATGCACATGGTCAGCAAGTTGGTGGAAGTCATGGGATATTTAAGGAACAGGATAAAAGACTTTAAGGACCTCTTAAGAAAGGAAAAAAGTACTGTTAGACAATTATTCCAGAAAGTGGGACTCTAAAATTATAAGTGCTCCTGTTGAACAAACAAATAATACTTCCCTATGAATACTAGAAACACAAAAAAGGAGTTGAAAGAAGAGAAAAAAGAGAAAGCATGGGAAGAAAATGAAAGAAGAGGACAGGATAGCATAATGCTTTCTAGGTAGTTTTAAACCTGGGCTCAAATTTTAGAGCTTATGACTTGTGTGATGGTAGGCAATTTATTTAAACTTACTAAGCTTCAATACGTTCATCTGTAAAATGGGTATCATCCCACCTATCTCGTAAAGATGCTGTGAAGGATAGAGAAAGAAATATATGAAAGCACCAAGCCCAGCGATGCATGGGAAAATGCTCAACAAGTGGTAGTGTTATTAGTGGGTAAAAGACAAAAGGAAAGGGGGAGGAAAGAAGTAGGCTCAGTAAAGGATAGCACGGAACACACCATGATGTGAGAAGGGAAATAACATCTAGGACTGTCCAACTTAGCCAAAGGCATTTATTTGATCAACTGAGCAGGTGAATCCCATGAGAGGGGATGTCTTCTCCAACTCTAGCGGACAGAAGTTCTCTGTCTGAAGTCCACCTTTGTTACTGTACTCACAAGTGTCAGAAAGAGCTCCACAGGAGTGCCCTTCCTCTTGGCACCTCTCGGTCTTCAAGCTGTGGGTTGAAAATCCTACACTCAACCCCCTACAGGTCTTTAATTCCGTGCTGGGGTCTTATGTGAAGAAAAGGTAAATGTGACCAGTCAGAGATGGGTCTGGTCAATGGGTAGCAATTAGGAACCAGGTGTGGGCAGCCACTGTCATGACCTAGCTCGAAGGAGCCTTCTGAAAATCCTGGTTCACCACTGTCTGTAACAATTAATACTGACTGAATGATGCTCTTCAGACACTGGAAGAAATATCTGTATATCTGAGTCACCTGCTCTCATCACCAAAAGCTGACGCCCATGGCAGATCCAGGAGGTAGATACACAGAGTTGCCTCAATCAATCCTTTGGAACCTGATCTGGTGACTTCTAAGGATTGCCTAAAACACTCCAGACTCCTGAAATCTCTGGAGAGCACAATCCTGCACTGTTTCCCCATACTCCCTCACACATCCATGTCCTCTGAGGAAACTTCTAGCTTACCATCTCTAGCCAGAGCCCAGGGCTGGAGATCATAATGCTCTTCCCCAGATGTAATGACCAACTACAGTCTCAGGGGAACAACAGCCATCGCCTGCCATCTCTGACCTTTTCCCAGCTTCCTTCCATGCCAAGGAGAAAACTATGAACAAGAACTCAGTAATATGATCCCCAATTAGCATAAAATAAAAACAACCCAGTCATGTTTTCCATGGGCTTTTCCAACCTCAAACTAAACACATAAAACAGGGAGAAAGAGATAAAAATATATGCACGGAACTATAAATATATATACCGTCTGTGGACGTAGAGCCAAGCACCCTGACCCAAATGAGTATCTGTCTCTAGGAAAACCAAGCAGCCAGATACAGAAATCTGAGAATTTTCCCTTCTCAGTGTGCAACGTGAGTCCAGACAGGAAGGGAAAGTATCCTGGTTCCTTGGTATGGAGGGGGTTAAGTCCTCAGCCATCCTATTCTAAAGTGATTTATGATGATGTGTAGTGTTTTAAAACTTTCCCCCGCCCCAAAGAACAGCCCTCCCCTTCCCTACCAAGGCCACTCTCAATGTGCCGAAGTGGGAAGGAGGTGGTGTTTTGCTGATCTGTTAAATTCTTAGTGAAGTTTCCTTGATTTCCAGCGGCTGCTGTTGTTTGAGTTTGGTTTGGATCAAAACTGAGGTTGTCCTGGCATTTCTGGGACTGGGTCCAGGCAAGAGGAAGAAGAAAAAGAAGGAGAAGGAAAAGAGGAGAAAAAAAAAAAGTGGGGAGAAATAAAGGAGGGGAGAAGCGCAGGAAAAGAAGAAAGTCCTTTTTCAACATCACATTCCTGTGTTTTGCCTCAGCCTGGAAAACATATTAATCCCAGGGCTTTCACGCTCGGAAACAAAGGGACTCAGCCAGACTGTGGGGGAAAGGGTGATAAGAAGGATCCTGGAACTCTAAAGAGAGAAAGAGCAAGATTCAGGAATAGCTGGGACTTCACTTTCAGGGGCGCCCTGTGTTGTCGGCACAGGGGACTGCCACACACAGACACTCGCACGGGAGCAGAAACTACAGACAAATGGAGAGGCAAAGACTCACAAGGACAGCTCCTTTCCCCTCATCCTATTTGTCAAGAAGGTGAAAAGACAGCCCGAGGAAAGAAGAAAGCAGCTCAGCCCTCAGGTCAGGACAGGCTGTGGGTCCGTGGCGCCTTTGGGAGCTGGAGCTGCAGCACATCCCCCTTTGTACTGCTCAGCCGGGCAAAGGAGAAAGAGGCTTGGGAGGAAAAGTATTTCATCTAGGAAATTATCCTGGGACCACACTTCAGATTGCCTTTTAAACCCTCTGCATTCCATCTCCATGAGCCACAATGTAAGTGTGTAATCCTTTCTGTCTTTGGTGTGTTTGTTTCTTTGTTGCTCCTTTGAAGAAATGAAATAGGAATGTTGTCACAATTAATATGCTCAGTGTGCCTTTTCTCTGGAGCATCAGAGAGCCCGGTGGAAACGGGGCAAGCATGCTGAATGGGGAGTGGAGCTGGGTTTCCTACTTAATGTAACTGTATCTGTTAAGCACTAACAAATTACAGGGGTTTAAAAGCAACAGGATCTCATCCTTTTTTCCATTCCCTGACCTCCTTGCTGCTTCTCTCACTACCCCTTCCCCCACCCCTTGGCCAAGATAGAGAAAGAGAAAATGCCCAGTTCTGTTTGCAATTAAATGATTTTCTTCTCCTTCCTCTTTTTTTTTCCCCCACTCCCCCTGTCCCTTTCTGTCTTTTGACCCTGCTGCCTTTCAAAGTGGATTGCACAATGACATGGAGAATGGGACTCAGTTTTACCATGCTGTTGGCAATGTGGCTGGTGTGTGGATCAGAACCCCACCTCCATGCCATGAATAGGGGGAGCCCCGGAGGGCGAAAAGCACCTCTGGTTTCCACAGCCAACAGAAGGCCAGCTCGGCTTCTGAGGCACACAGGGAGGTCTCAGGGAATTGAGAGAACCACTCTGGGAGAACCAAACCTTCTGCCTCTCCAAAGAAGGAGGAGTGTGCCGGTGTTGAGAGTGGCTCCCGCCACAACAGCGCCGCTGGCCCCCAAGCGCATCACTGGGGCCCCAGTGAGACCTAAGCAGAGACCAGTAGCCCCGAGCTCTCCCCGTGACATGATCCGAGATGAGGGGTCCTCCGCTCGCTCAAGAATGTTGCGTTTCCCCTCTGGGTCCAGTTCTCCTAACATCCTCGCCAGCTTTGCGGGGAAGAATAGGGTGTGGGTCATCTCCGCCCCTCACTCCTCGGAGGGCTACTACCGCCTCATGATGAGCCTCCTGAAGGACGATGTGTACTGTGAGCTGGCAGAAAGGCACATCCAGCAGATCGTGCTGTTCCACCAGGCAGGCGAGGAAGGAGGCAAAGTGCGGAGGATCACCAGTGAGGGCCGGGTCCTTGAGCAGCCCCTGGACCCCCACCTTATCCCGAAGCTGATGAGCTTCCTGAAGCTGGAGAAGGGGAAGTTCAGCATGGTGCTATTGAAGAAGACGCTGCAGGTTGAGGAGCGCTACCCTTATCCCGTCAGGCTGGAGGCCCTGTATGAGATCATCGACCAAGGCCCCATCCGCAGGATTGAGAAAATCAGGCAGAAGGGTTTTGTCCAAAAATGCAAGGCCTCTGGGGTCGAGGGCCAGGTGGTGGAGGAGGGGAACAATGGCGGAGGGGCAGGAAAGCCGGTGGTGAGCAGTGAGAAGAGAAAGGAGGACCAGAGGAGAGCCCAAGTCCCACCAACCAGAGACACGCGGGTGAAGGTGCAGAGAAAGCCGGCCACTACCACGGCCGCCCCTCGCCCGCCTCCTCCAACTCCAAGGGCCACCACCCTGCCTCCTGCTGCAGTCCCAACAGTGACCCGGGCCCCCTCTCGGGTGGTAACTGCAGCTGCAAGGCTGACCACCACCACAGCCTTTCCCACCACCCAGAGGCCCTGGACTCCCAGGGTGCACCCCTCCTCAGAGGCCCACAGGCCCCCGGAGACAGTGGAGGGGGCCCCTGCCAGGGAGCCGGTGGCCTCAGAGAATCTCTACCCTCAGCCCAGGAAGGATCAGCACAGGGAGAGGCTGCAGGACACCAGGAGGCCCAGCAAGGCCACCAGCTTCGAGAGCTTCACGGCTGCCCCTCCCACCACCGTGTCAGAGCACAGCACAAGGGCAGGCGCCGGACGTTTCCGGGACAACCGCACAGACAGACGGGAGCATGGCCACCGGGACCCAAATGTGGTGCCAGGTCCTCACAAGCCAGCCAAGGGGAAACCTCCCAAAAAGAAAGCCCAGGACAAAATTCTTAGCAATGAGTATGAGAGTAAGTATGACCTCAGCAGGCCTACTGCCTCTCAGCTGGAGGAGGAGTTGCAGGTGGGGAATGTTCCCCCCCAAAAAGCAAAGGAATCGAAAAAGCATGAAAAGCTTGAGAAACCTGAGAAGGAGAAGAAAAAAAAGGTGAAAAATGAGAAAGCAGACAAATTACTGAAGAGTGAAAAGCAGGTGAAGAAGGAGAAGGCTGAGAAAAAGAGCAGGCAGGAGAAAGAGAGGAGCAAGAAGAAGAAAGCGGGTAAAACAGAACAGGAGGGCTACCTGAAACCCACCACCAAACACTTCTCTCGGAGTCCCAGGAAGTCCGTGACCGATCTGCTGGGGTCCTTTGAAGGCAAACGAAGGCTGCTTGTAAGTAATCTCCCCAGCGTTGTTCTGTGGGCTGAGGCAGGGCATGCTAAAATTTGCTTTGTTATTTTTCTTAAAATCATGTTGCTGGATGGCAGACTGTGGCTGATTCCGTGCCATGTAAGGGAGATCAGGAGGTTTGTCCAGAAGGGGTAGCCAGGCCAGGTGCTTCTTTTGGTTTAGTGCTCTATGAATCTCAGTCCACACAGGTTTGTGACCCTAAGGTCCAGAATGAATGGCCGGGAGCTCTTAGACATAAACCCAGGGAAGCACAAATGCTCAGCTTCTTCCAAACCTGTCAGTATCCATCCCCCAACCTTAGCTCTCTTCCAACAGATAGTTCTGGGTAGAGCTCCCTTTTACCAAGTTCAAAGAATAAAAGAAGAACAAAGGAGTTCCTAAAATGGCACATATTGACTCTTGTCATGACTTAGGAAAAGGACGTATCTCTTCATGAGCTTAGGAACTAGAACTATGTGTATGGGGAAATTGTAAAATATTTTCCTTTTTCTCCTAATTAGATCTATATCAGAGTGGAAGCCTGAAAGAGGAAAGGAAGGCAGCCTGGGTGGGGAGTGGGTATGACTGGGCGTGGGGAAGTGTCCTTGTTGGCGTGACCCTCACCAATGCTTTAAAACCAGGTGGTTGAAATCTTCTTTCCTTAAAGACTGCCTCCCCCATCACTGCCCAACTTCCAGTAAGAGGCCAAAAAGACAGCATGGGGAACTGGGTTAATTGTTCCAATTTCCAATATGCTAGAGACAGACGTCAGTTTCTCCCGAGCCTCTGTCAAAAGTGTCCCTCTGTGAGTGTGTGTGCGTGCGTGTGTGTGTATGTGTGAAAGGAGATGAACAAATTTCGCTCCCACTTTGCCTGTGTTTCTGAAGCCACTGATACAGAGCAGGTCATAGATCCATCTCAGGAGCTCTCTCTTTTGGCCATTACTAGCCTCCATCCAAAGAATAACTAAAGAATCTAGTCAAGCCAAAGGAAGCCTTTGGACAGAAATAAATCCCATCCTAAATGTAAGGGCAGTTCTCATCAGCCATGTAAGAATGGCTTCTTCCCCTTTCCATGTCTTCTTGTGCCATCTTTTAGGGCCCTTCCAAGATTTCTACCCTTTCTAAATGTTGTCATTTTACCCTAGGCTGTCAAGGAGGAGAAGGTACAGCACAATCACTTCAGAGAAAAGGATCAGTAAATTTATGTCAGGCAGTGTGAGTCAAGAAAGATTTTTTTTCCAATATGTGGGTGGGAAGGAGACACTTCATGCCACTGAGGACAGCATTTGTCCTACTAAAGGCACAGGGTGACTGCACCCTGCATTATCACCCCCCCCCCAAGAGATAGGCACTTTTCTCTCAAGGCATCTTGGGGCTTTTAATTTTTCTAATCTGGTCTAAATTTGGATTAATGATCTGAGCAGAGAGGCTCTGGTGTCCATTTATCTCTAGTGGTTTCAAAAAGTTTAAATATGCATTTAAAATGTTACTCAGAGCAGAGTTTCTAGTGGTGTTTATCGTGGGTAAGACATGTCCCAAAATTCTCTCAGCTGTTTCACAATGGTGCATCTATGCATTAGAACAAAATGTAAGTTTTCGTTGATTCTACAGGTTTGTGTGTGTGTTGTTCTGCATTTTTTGTATATTTCACTCATTTTTAACCAGAGCCTTAAAGTATAAAAATTAGCAGAGGAGAGGCTGTCTGCTAGAGTAGTTTAACAGCTACTTGGTTAATTTCAGAGTACATAAATCTAAAGGAGAATATTTCAGTCAGAGCCAAAAGAGTCATTCATTTCAGAGGAGAATTATACCTGGGACTTAAATGTCTGTTACAGAACATAAGGGAGCCAACTGCTCTCTTTGAGGTGTGGGCAAGTCTGCACAGTGTGCTCCTCCTGAGGACCCAGGACTTTGTCCAGCCTGCTAAAGCATATCACCCAACCCTGGTTGTTTAGCCAATAGGGCAGACAGAGTTCTCCTCATGGGCAGGTTTTTTGCAGGGGGAAAATAATCATGGGTAAAATGTCGGGATTGTAATTGTGCACCCGTCTGGCAAATACTTCCATTGCCCCTGGTTTGTGAGTCCAAAGAAAGAGGTTTTCATACTCTATCCCTGATATTAGTCATGCCTTTCATTTCTCGCCTTTCGTTCTACTCCCTTAGTCAGGGATTTGAAAGCCTAGCTGGGTATTTTCTGCTTTAAACAGTATCCCTGATCATAAATTTCTAGCAAATGAAATTCAAATGACAGCCTCTGCTGATGTCATGTGAGGCAAACCAGAAACCAACTCGGGTGGCTCATGGCAGTGTTGCTCTCTGGGGCTGGTGAGAGAATCAGGTTCGTTATTAGGAGGAAAGTACCAACAGGAGGCAGTTCCATCTCACCATCCCACGTGTGCCCAGCTGATGATCATATCAGAAATGTGTTTTTAGAAGAGCTAATATCTAAAATAGGCACTTATTAGAAAAGACAAGATGAAATAAACATGATATAATATCAAAAGATGGAGAGAAAAGAAATCTGTTTCACCAGGCAGAGGGGAGACTTGGATTTCTGGGTAAAAGAGCTGGTTGGTGCCATTTATCTTTTCTCCACTTATTTTTCCTATTACACATGCTGATGTTATTCAGGAAGTGCAGGGATTCAATTAATATTCATTAAGGCTTCTCACTCTCCGAGCTATAAAAGGAGGTCTGACGAGATACACCTCCAACTGGCCTCAACCGAACCCAGTGTGAGCAAACTGAAGTGAGATTACATTCTAAGAAGTCACACAGGATTTATAGCTCCTCTTTCCATTTCTCAGTAACCAGCTACAATGTATCATAAACCCCTAGGGCTTTACATTTATTTATATCATTCTTTGGATGTGAAAACATCATGTAGCTCCTCCTTAACCCATTTTTTTAGAGAAAAAATGGTCACCATGGTGAACAGCATCTGAGCGACCTTCCAAGGAGCTGCAGGTAGAACCAGGTGTACTATTCTGAGGCCAGAGGTCAGGCTTTCAAGAGCACATCTTGCAAGGTGCTTTGCCAAAGCTGTGTGGTTTAACTGTCATAACAACCCCATGAGGAAGGACTCATTAACGCCACTGGATAGTCACGGAAAGAAGCTTAGAGAGTTTGAGAAGTTTCCCAAGGTGTGTAGCTAATACATGGCTAAGTCAGAATTACATCTCAGGTCCCTTTGATTTTAAAATTCATACTCTAGCCACTCCTGCCATTCTGCATCTTATGAATGTGAGCCTTCAGTGGACACATGTCATAAAGTGAAGGAGAAACTGAGAAATCATCCTGTTAGTTAATCAACACAGATGTTTTAAAATTCACTTTTAACCTTAAATTACTCAGGTAAATGGTAAGGTCTATCAGTTGTCAATATTTTGTGCTAAGCAACAGTGTAGAGTTTCCGACCTGAATGCCCAGCTGGTTCTCTGCACCTGAGCCCTCTGGCTTGCCTGGGGGTCAGTCGAGAACAATAGATTGACTCCCAGTTAACCTAACCCCTCAGACCGGTTGGTGTCAATTTAGAGTTGACAACAGTAAGAATATAGAAACACTGTTTATCATTAAAACGTTGGACTATGTGGTGTAGAGCTGAAAAGCCATCGTTTAGTGCCCTGAGATGTACCTACTTGTCACCTAGCAAGAGGGGTCACACTGTGGAATTACGTAGACTCAAGATCAAGTTAACTCTGGAGACAATCTCCTGTAATTCATGTAGGTTCTTACTTTTCACACCACCTCAGAAATTTGGATATTGAAACAACAATCTATTTATTTGGTTTAATTTTAGAAAAGTATATAAAGCTCTGCTTTACTAAGGCATACTACTAGCTTGAATGTTATTTTTCAGAAACTTGTAAAAATCTAGTGTTTTGAGCCTAACACAGTGCCTAAAATAAGCTGAGACTTAAAATGTTCCCTTTAGCATCTTCTCATTCTTGTTTCTTCCCTTCACTTACACAAACTGGCGTCATTATATTCTGAGGCTCCTTGTGCCAACACACCAGTTGGAACAGAAACATAAAATAGAACCACAACACAATTCTGAACCCAGGATACATGCCCTGATTTATCACCACCAAACTGGAAAGAGGCCAAGTCTCAGACAATAATGTTGATTGAGAAGTTCTAGGATGCTCTTTTTAGGAAGAGAAGATTGGGCATGGTTACCATTTTAAACACCGTTTGAAACACTGTCAAACTTAACAGCGAACGGGAAGGAGATGTCAGCACACAGGGAAAGAGTGGCTGAAATATGTTCATATGATCAGTCTCTTCTACTGTCCCTGATGCTAGCTCGAGCAGCAGATGAAATGCAAGGGGAAAGGAGTCTTTAGCAGCTGGTTCTCAGGGGTCATCTAGACATTCTTAAGCAGGGGGACACTCCTCCTCACCTCTGGCTGGAGTGATCTATGGAAACTAAGGAACATGGGCCAACATTTGAACAACAATTGAGAATGTGACCATTGAGGGCTAGGAAAGATGTTAAGGAAGATGCTGCATTTGAAGACTTCTTACCTGTAGTTAAGGTGGAGGGGAGGGGAGAGCTTTTTGGGTGGAAAGGCTAATAGGGGCCAAGTCAGAGGAAGGAATGAGAGTCAACTCTTCAGAGGCAACATACACGTATGGTGCTTATGTGCACACAGCGTACACACACACACACACACACACACATATGTAAAATTTTTTTCCCCTTGATTCTCTCCTATTGTCAGGGAAGTTGTTCCATTATAAAGACGCAAAAGCCAAGGTTCAGAAAGTTAAGTGTCATTGTTGGGATAGCCAGTGTTGAACTAAGAACAAATGCAGTCCCTCCCACTTTGACTACACTCACCCTTTCTCTGTGCCACTCTGCCCAGATTCCTTTCATTTAATAACAGAGACTAGTCTGGCTACAGGGTGAAGAGGTCATATAAGGGAGGAATAGGAGGAAAGGTTAGCAAGAGAGCGCCTGGGGCCAAGTTGCAGGAGGGAGGAAGTGAGTCATGCAAAATAAATGTCACCTCAGAGGTAGGTTAAGGCATCCCTGGGCACAGGCTCTGAGGTGAAAATAAACATCAGAGTTCTTTATTTATTTATGTTGATTCCCACTGGGATCCAATGGCCTAGGGCTACTGTGTTCAGAGGTACTGAGAGAAGCTTCCAGGCTGGGGAGGGTAAGCTTCTGAATGATTCTATGTTGTCTGAAGTCCCAGTTATTCACAGGAGGGAGAAACAGACCAGAGGGAGCTGTGAGGACTCTTGAAATCCTGTCTTATCATGGTGTCTATGGGCTGTAAAGGTCCATGGCCAAGTATGATAAGAATGAAATAGAATCTATGTATGGATTTGAAGTTGCAAAAGCAGGTAATTATCAGTCATCTAGCATGTGGACAGCTGTGCCTAAGTACATTCTAAATACAGGCACATCCTTCATTTAGAAAAGGGAATCCAAAGTCATTACCAGTAAAGCTTACCTTTGTTCCTGGCTATTTTGTGTTTTCACTTGAACATTCATTTATTTCAAAGTAGTGTGTTTGTGAGCAAAGAACGGCCTGGAAGAAAAACCTTAAACATACCAACTGAAAATAAAGCTCCAAGGTATGGGCCACCATTAAAACCTGAAGAAATACGTTCAAATGTCATAAAACCAATTGAAAACTAACAAACAAAGCAAAAATACCATCACTGTATCCTTTTATAGCCATCTTAAATCTTTTTTAAGGCTAACTATGAGTCAATGAATAAATTTGAGAAAATATTATTTTTCCTCTTGGGAAATTACATTTCTATAATAAGCATGTTCTACCCACCCTGTCCACCTGAACAGGCATATAAACACAAAATCAAAAATAAACAAAATCATAACCACTTAAATAAATATAAATAACAACCTGAGGGGGGAAAAAAGCTACATTCCAGAAAAATCTTTGTTAATGTCCCGCTCAAAAGTTATCGAACACATTTTGATTTCCACGAGGGATAGTATTTTGTCTAGTGCAGGGAATTTTTAAAAGGGAAAGCCTGCAGGCACCAATAAACACATCTCTGACAGAGGAGGAGAAATAACAGTTTCAAGCTGGGAGCGGATTTATTAACTGTTTCGATTAAGTGTTTGGAAGGGATTAACAACATGGCAACTTGCCTTCTGAAAAATGCCAAGCTTAATAGCCCCAAACTTCAGAAATCTTTTATAAGGTTAGATGGGTAAATAGAAAAGGGGCTGACAAATCTGAACATTGTCAGGTTTGAGAAAGGGTGTAGAGGCTGGGCTCTAAGCCAAATGATGAGTTCGCAAAGAGTCATGCAGACAACAGTCTAGGGAGCTCTTTAGGGTCAGAGAGCTCAACAAAGACCTCATCATCAGAATGAAATTCCACGGCCTTCCACCTCCAGGGTGAACAGCACCATGCCCACCCACTCGTGGGGTGTGGTACATAGTTCTGGTCTCTGCTCATGAAAAACCTGGTAAAATTGGAGAAGGCTCAGGAAAAGCCTACAAAAATAATCAAGGAAGTAGAAAATCTTTTATATCCAGTTAGATGGAAACATTGAGACACTCTTAGAGCATTCAACAGGAGCCCTAAAAATGAAGGGCATCCTCGTTTTATCCAAAATTATAAAATCTGCCTTCCCAGATGGCTCTGGTGACTATCACAGCTCTTTCTTTTGCTGTCTTTTCCTCTTTTTTCCCCAGAAGCCAGGGGTTGTCAGTGAGCTTCAAAGACACACAGGAGCTTGTTGAAAAATGCCAAGCCTGAATTATAGAAGGCTGAACCAAAAGAGCAAAATCCACCCTGTTGGGGGCTTCTCCAGTGTCAAAGAGGTCTGCCACAAACCCTGTACAGGCCCAGTGTGACAATGAATATATTCTGTGTGACAAATCATAGGCCAAAAGGCCATCCTAAAAACTTTCTGCAAGATTGCCTATTAAAGTATGATTAGGAATGAAACAGAATCTATGTATGGATTTGAAGTTACAAAGGCTATGAAGCTCTCTCAACCCTGTGGGACATGAAACAAAAGAGTAGTAACCACTGAATTCACAAGAGCAGTCCATTAGGATAATAAAACTCAAAAGGAAGGAAGGGGGATAGCACTTGCTAACAATGATTGCATGTCCAGTATTCATGTAACAGCCATGCAAAATAAGTATTCCTGTGCAGAGTTCACAAATGAGAAAGCTAGGACACATGAAGACTAGTACTAAAGATAACTAGTGAGAATAGAAAACTCTAAGGTATCTGGAGCCACTTTAAAAAGGAAGGGAGAGGCTTTCCAAATGGCTTGTTTTGGACCTAATTACGGTAACTGTCCAATAGAACACTTTAGTTGACTTTAGTGTCAGTCACTACCAGCCCTCTATTTCAAATTATCCCTTTGGACTTTGCCTCTGTGTACAACTATCACTGTGAATTAATATTTGCTTGCCTCCTCCCATCTCTAGCTGATCACGGCTCCAAAGGCTGAGAACAACATGTATGTGCAGCAGCGAGATGAGTATCTGGAAAGTTTCTGCAAGATGGCCACCAGGAAAGTCTCCGTGATCACCATCTTTGGCCCTGTCAACAACAGCACCATGAAAATCGATCACTTCCAGCTAGGTTCTCTTCAACATTTTAGTTGCATTATTGTTTTTCTCATACCTAAGGTGGCACAAACTCTATGGGAGAGGCCAGTGGGGAATTAAGAGGGTCATTCAGATATTCAGAGGGCTCTTTCCTGTGGTGACAAAGGTCAGTTTACCAGCCTATTTACGTAACTATTCCTGATGGTTCTGGTGTAAGTTTTTGGTACGTTATAATGAAAAAATTATGCAAGCATTCTATGGGTTGAAAGTCAATAAGACAGAGAAAAACGAGAGAAGTAATACAGTGGTGGGAGAGCCAGAAAGGTATGTAGACAGTTTCCTCTGGCTCGGAGTCATCCAGCCTGTGGATGATACCATCTGATCCTCCTGCTGCTTTCATGCTGCAGGTGACTCACTCACAGATGGGGACTGGCCAGATCTTTGGAAGCACTTGACTCTAGTCTAGCAAGCCTGAGGAGGGCAGAGAAAGGCTGTTCAGCTACATGAAAAGTCACACTGAAAATATGGACTGAACTGCACCCAAGTCTTTTTGGAGAGCCGAAGCATTTGGCTGACTGTAGAGTTTTCACAATTTTTCATATTAATGGTGCGTGTGAGGCTCATGAGGCATACAGATCAGTGCTGGGCAGCTGCCTAACTCCTTGAAGTTTTCATGGGGATGTTGCAAGACTTACTGTGAGTGGTTTGGTCGCAGAGTCAGAAGCCCCAGATCTGATCCACCCAGTTTCTTCTATAATTATTATATCTCTGGGGCTTTATGTTTTAAAAAAAACACACAAAAAACCCTTTTTCCCTTCATGCATTCTCTACTTTTTAACGTTTTTTATTTTAACTACAACCAAAGTCCTTCATATTTCACATTTGCAGATCCTGCATATTTTTCATAAAATACATTTACTCAGAAAGAATATAAAACATATTTTCCCCATTAGTTAACATTTAACTTCAATACATATAACACATTATCTCACAGATTTTTCTGTCATGTGATCTTGATGTAATAGAACACATAGCAGTCATAATTATGTCATATAATGCCAATTTGGTTTGGATATTATCTAGCTTCTAATTCATATTTTAAAAAATTGTGATAAAGAGGCACTTGGATGGCTCAGATGGTTAAATGTCTGACTCTTGGTCCCAGATCAGGTCTTGTTCTCAGGGTCATGAGTTCAGGCCTCGTGTTGGGCTCCACACTGGGTGTGGAGCCTATTAAAAAAGAGAGAGAGAGAGAGAAGAAAAGAAAAGAAAAAAGAAAAGAAAAGAAAAGAAAAGAAAAGAAAAGAAAAAAAAAAGAAAGGAAAAGGTTGCAGTTAAAACATGTGATCCCAATTTTTTTTTTTTTTTTTTTTTACAGAGGGAGAGAGATGGAAATGTGGAGAGGCAGAGGGAGAGGGACAAAGAGAACCCTAAGCAGGCTCCATGCCCAGCACAAAACCTGACACTGGGTTTGATCTCACAACTCTGAGATCATGACCTGAGCTAAAATCAAAAGGAAGATGCCTAACCAACTGAGCCCCCCATATGCCTAACCAACTGAGCCCCCCATAGAGCCCTGAGCTCTATCTTCTTAACTAATTTTTAAGATTATAATACAGTATTGTTAACTAGAGGCACAGTATTGTATAGCAGGTCTCTAGAACTTATTCAGATATGAAGTTTCAGGTATACGTTCTCTATTTTTATTAGCTCACCTTTCCCTGAGTTAGCTCCAAAGGAAAATAAATACTATCCTTTCCAATGTCCCACCATAAAACACTGCGGAGAGGTGATTGGTTTGTGGACATCAATCCCTGTGCTGCGTCTGTGTTTGGGAGGGAGTACAACAACAAAGCCCTTAACTACCACAACAATAATCATAAAAACAGGAGACACAAAAGAAGTTCTAGAGACAGACCAGTTCAAATCCACAGTCCTAACTTATCTGTTGTGTGACTTTGGGCAAGTTGGTTCCTAAACCTTACCCTAGAAAATAATGAAATCTATTTCACAGGCTATGGTGAAGATTTAGTAAGATAATGCCTATAAATATGTCATATAATAAATACTATTATATGATCTGGAGATCAGTGAGCTGTCACAGAGACTAGAGCACCTATAATCAAAAAACACTTGGAACTGCTTTCTGCTAATGACAGAATGTTGACAGGGAACCCTCACAACTGACCTTCCAGGTCACAAGGTGTATTATGATTCCTGGTAACAAAACCAAAGCCCAGAAGATTAAGACTGCAAAGCCACCTATTTAGCGTTTAACTGAGATTCAGCCATTTACTTCTGGATTTTTCAAATAGTAGCAAGAGCCAGTGAGCTTAATTACAGTCCAGATGTCTAGAGAGGAAATAGGTATTCAGTCCAGTGCAGAAACTGGTGCTGGCTGGTAATGAAAGGCCTCCCCTGCCAGGTGTTCCCAGTGTCAACTGTGTTGCCCACCAACCCTTACACAAAGAATCCTCATTCCTCATTTCAGAGAAGTTTGGAAAAATCATTATATGTTCTACTTCAGCCTCTATGTGGTCCCAAATGTTAAAAGCATCTGGTGCTGCCTTGGCAAATTTTTAGCATTAATCCTGCTGTTTTTTAGACATCTGGATTGAATATGGGCTGTAGAGGCACTGAGGGGTTTTTTCCTGCCCTATTGGAAGTCAGGTATTGTGGCGTTGAGTGTTTGCCTCTCACTGAATGTTAGCTTGGATATTAAGGGCGGGGCGCTTCGTTTTTGATCCTCATTTAATTCCTGGAAGGCCTTTCTCTCCTTGTGTTATGTCCCAGCTTACCCTCCTTATGGGAAAGGCTGTAGAATTTTCAGCCAAGACTGGGAGCCAGCCATGGGAAAACAGGAATTGGCGTGCACCATGGACTCAGTGAACCAAACTCTAGCCTTGACCAATTTTCAGCTGGAAATCTATCAGATGGCCTTACTTTCTTTAAAAATAAATCAAGCACTCTCTACTCTTCCAGACTTTTACTGGGCCCTAAAAAAAGAGACCCACATCCAACTACACTGTGGGCTGTACTCACCAGCTGGTCCATTTTGCTAAATGTATTTGGACTATAGGTGATAGACCTACAAATACCTGGAAATTTACCTTAAGATTTCAGTCATTAGCCTAATGAAGGTCATTCATGCCTGAGCAAATTACAATGCAGAATAAGCCCCCGTGGTTTTGCCATCCAAGATAACATTATACAGGAGAGTTTAGAAAGATACAACACACAAAAGCATTCTCAGTTGTTAGTGGTACTTAAAATATTGATTGGACAGAAAAATTGGTGTACATATGAAGAGGATGGATTATAGACAAAGAGTGTCAGAGAGAAAGAAGTAGCTGGCTAAAGGCACTTTGCTGGGGTGCCTTTATGGTTTAGTCGGTTAAGCATCTGCCTTCAGCTCAGGTCATGATCCCAGGGTCCTGGGATTGAGCCTGGCATCAGTAGGGAGTCTGCTTCTCCTTCTCCCCACTCCTGCCTCTCAGCTTTGCTGATGCTCTCACTCTCTCTCTCATGCTCCCTCTCTCTCAAATAAATTTTAAAAAAGAATAATAAAGGCACTTTACTGCAGAATGGAAAGAGAAATATGGGGAAAACACAGGAAGTATGTTCCTCTCTTAGAAAGATACAGGGATAAAAAAATATTTGACACTGATATCCAATCACCAGGGCTAGAACATTTAGGACATTTTTATGGACAAAGGAAGTTCTTTGAAAACTTCCTTTGAAAGTAGAAGAGTTTGAGGGTATTTGATGAAAAAGGTGGTGGAAAGTTCATGGGGATGTGGCTGGAATGTGACAACAGGACAGAAAATGATTCCATAGTCATACAAGTAAGGAAGTCATGGGTGAATTTCTAAAATACCTTTTATAGGAGAGAACAACAGACTCCATCTCAGCCTAAATATTCTCTTTCTGTCTCTGATCCTGTTGAAGAGAATTGTTTCTTACGGATAAGCCTCACTGACTCCGTAACAACGCAGAAATGTCACTTTCCCTGGGGAGCACCTGAAAATTTGACCCTCTGCCCCAACTCTTCCTTTCATCATGGTGACAAAGTCTAGAAGTTGCCTTCTCTAGACTCTGCCACCTTGTGCTGGGAGGCCAGGCTGTGTGAGTGATCAGATTTCCAGATCCTGGCTGGGTGTCCCTCTCTGTTTATTCAGTCTCTGATTATCAATCACTGTGTGCCTTGGAAGCTGGCGAGCCTGCCCCACCTTGTTCAGTCATCCCATTTCACTGCCTTCCTGCCTCTCAAGTGTATCAGTGTCAAGATCAAGCCCTGATGATCAAGGGGCGAAAAGCACTTGATAAGTCAACCATACAAAATAAGTGCTTGAAGAATGTGATGGAGGGTTAAGCTCTTCCAATGGCAGAAGAAGTTTTTTTATTTTTGCTTATTATGTTTTTTTGCTGTCTCTAAGAATTGGCTAGCCTTGGGAGGGGCAGTCTCTCCCTAGTCAGAAAGGGTTTTTAAGATGTTGAAAAAATCATAATATGTAGAAAATAAAAAATATGATTAATGCCATTTTGAAACCTCATACATGAAAACCCAGATTTAGAAAATAAATCTATATGGTGAGTTTTCTCATATTACACTTAGACTGGCTGTGTTACAGGCTCACAAGATAAAGGAAGTGCAAGGGTTTGATGGTGGGTTCTCTATATAGACTCAGAATTGCTCACCTTCTTTACTCTACCCTTCACTGATTTTTTTTTAATGTGACATCCTTCTTAGGGGAGAAATTTCATGATTATCAAATCTGTACCTAATGTTTACGTGTGCCAGGCTACAGGATTTAGAAGGTGGTCAAAGTCAGTCCCTATTGATGAATTGCTCATATCTAGTGGGAAGACAGATGCATAAACACTGGTTGTGATGCAAGGTGATAGGCATGATTGCAGAAACGTGTAAAAAAGTGTTGTGAGTGCACAGATGAGGTAGAGACAAGTCGACAGGTAATTAGTTCCCATGTGGACAAGGATAGGAATAGCATTCCAGAAAGAGAAGGCATATTTCTAGAAACTGAAAATAGAGGCTGGAGCATAATATTTGGAAGAGTTAAGAGATCAGCTAGCTAAGATCGGCTGAGTCTCGGACAGAAATGGCCTTGGTTGCTAAGTCTAGGATTTTGATTTTATCCTGTCCCTGTTCTCTGTCCTTAGACTGCATAATAATCACCCAGAAAACGTGTTAAAATGCAGATTCCTGGGATGCCTGGGTGACACAGTGTCCGACTCTCATTGTCCACTGGGGTCGTAATCTCAGTTTCGTGAGATCGAGCCCTGAGTCAGGCTCCAGGCTCAGCGTAGAGTCTGCTTGAGATTCTCTTTCCCTTTCCCACTGCCCCTCCTGCTCATGCTCTCTCTCAAATAAATTAATAAATAAATCTTTAAAAGAAATGCAGATTCCTGGGCCTCACCACTAGCCACTCGGATCCAATTGGTCTGGATCCAAGGATCGTAACGTTAACAGGTGCCCCAGGTGATTGTGATGAAAGTAGACAGTGGGGGCGCCTGGGTGGCTCAGTGGGTTAAGGCCTCTGCCTTCGGCTCAGGTCATGGTCCCAGGGTTCTGGGATCGAGCCCCGTGTCGGGCTCTCTGCTCAGCCGGGAGCTTGCTTCCTCCTCTCTCTCTGCCTGCTTGTGATCTCTCTCTGTCAAATAAATAGATAAAATCTTAAAAAAAAAAAAAAAGAAAGAAAGTAGACAGTGGATCATGCTTTGAAAAACTGCTGGAGGAGATAAACTCCTGAAGCAGCGGAGAGGCTGATGCCATCCAGGGACATTGGTGGAATGCCTAAACTCAGGTAGGACAGATGGGAGGAGGAGATATACCATGAATACCAACAAAGGAGAAGCCATCATGTATGGAAGCTTCGAACATAATGCCTGGTACACATTTGGTGATTAATAAGTTGTGGCTGGAGCTGAATTTTTCTGTGGGGTCATTACCGTCTGTAGTCAGACATGGAAAAACAAAGACATGAAGGAATCTCCCACTACCTGAAATTGGCCACTGACTTTTGGAATTGAGGTCCTTCAAGGATGGAAAGCCAGGCTAATGCCCCCCTTGCAGGACAGGTCCCCACCAGCATGTAACAGAGTTCACACTCCCTTCTGTCCCTCCTCAGTCACCTTGGGTCAGGAACAATCTGTTTGGGATAGACAAATCCCACCAAATGGATCTGGGTCTGGGAATCCGTTTAGTGGGATCAAGACCATGTGGACTGTTTATAGGATGTGTCCTAAAGAATGTTTGCTTCTAAGCCCTGTGAATGAGGACTGGAAAGCTTTGGCAAAACTTGAATAAATATAACAAGAAGCTAGCAGATTTATGCTGCATTTCCAGCCTGAAGAGAGCCTCATGCTCTCCCAGTTCCGTCTCAGCCCTGACTGAGAATGACATAACAGAGACATAACAGAATGGCATAACAGAGACCTGGGGCAGGGGAGGCAGCTGGAGCTGGGAGTTGGCCTCGCCCATACCTTGCTCAGAATTGGGCCAGAGGGGAGCTCTGGCGAAGAGTTGCGCCCATCCTTGCAGCCACTGTTGATCAGTGCTTTCATTGTTTTTTGGGGGGGCAGATGCTCTTCCTTGACACAAACATTCATTTGGGATCTTAGATATTCTGTAGTCTGGAAATGTAAAGTGTTTTATGTTTGATGTCGAGTCAAAACGGTTTCAGAAAATATTTCAGTTGAAAGGAAAAACCAGACCATGAAAATTGGTTTCTTGCTATATCCCAGGTAGAGCAAAGTTTGGCTTAAATTTTGGTCGTAGGTCCAATCTATCCTTGAGTGGGACATATTTTGGTCAACTAGAGAGAACACTGGAGAAGGTCATATTACCTGAGGCTTAACCTTCACTCTGTTACTAACTAGTGATGTGAATTTGAGCAAGTTGCTCCCCTCATGGGCTCTGTGATAGGTTTATCCTCTGGAAAAAAGACTTGAGACTCTGAGATTTACATGCACAGGGTGAATGGGGAGTATTTTCAGGAATGATGCTTATGAGAGGTGAGGGATACAAGAGAACAGAGAGGGAATTTTAATTGTACTGCAGTCGACTCTTGAGAGTGGTCCCCTTCGAGGCAAGGGCGACATCATTTAGATCTGAATGTGGGCTGCCCCCTAGTAAGAGTGTGACTTGGGGCAAAGGCCGCTCTTTTCTAAGGAGAGTGATTTCCAGAGAGGGAGGCATCTGCTCAGCTCCACAGTGGCCTTGCTTCTGAAGGTGGGACCTGGACAGCAAACCACAGGGTCTGCTTTAGTTCCTGTTTCATATGTTCCCAATATTATTTTTTCTCAATACTGTGACTGGATTGTGCCAGATAACATTTGCACCACTTCTCTATTGCCACAATAAGGTTTTGTAATGAAGACCCTCATACTTCAGTGGCATGTAATTATTAAACATTGAGTCACACATCTGTAAGGTTCTGCTCATTTGGACAGGGCTTGGTGGGCCTCCATGAGACTGGTCCATGTACTTGCAGTCCTGCTGATTTAAGTTGGACTTTATCACTTTACGGGCCAACTGGTGTTGGCTGATCTGGAGTGGCCCTGTCTGGGCTGAGGCCAGGGTAAGCTGGTGTACCTTATCCTTCAGAAGGCTAGTGTGGGTGTTGTTCTCATGGCCATGGTAGAGGCAAGAGCAATCCCAAATGTACAGGCCCAGTTCTATTCTCTGGGTCATTCGTGCTGACATCAGCTAGCATTGGCCAAAGCAAGTTGTATAGATGACCAGAGAATCAGGAGGCAGGACAGTTTAACTCATTCACCTTAATGAGGAGCTGCAGTTACTGAGCCAAGAGTCTAAATATGGAGAGGGGTGGTGAATAGGGCTCGTCTTTGAAATCTGCTACAACCTCTAACTTCCTTCCATCTCATTATCCATTCAGTGGTTTTTGTAGCTTCCTCTGTTAGGTAGATTAATGGTCTAATTTTGATTCTAATTAGGAATTTGAACTCCAACCAAGTTACTTATCTCTGAATCCAGGGCCTAGCATAGACTCAGCTCAGGGCACTGACAACAAATATTTTGTTGAATGAACAAAAGCAAAAATGACTGTATGTTGGGAGTTAAAAATGGTGATCCCTAGGTTCTAGATAAAACTTGGTTTGTCAAGTTTTAGAATAATCAGTTGTTAAAAACATTTTTGAAATCAGGTTTTAATGATTTACCTTATTATTATTATTCTCAAGTATAAACTATGTTCCTTGTTAAATTTTAACTACTATAGCCATGTGTGGAATAAACAGTGAACATTTCCATCTCACTTTTTCCATTTCCTAGAGGCAGCCGTCTTTACCAGCCAGTTGTCCTTCTGGACATTCTCTGGTGTCTATTCCTGTGCAGATGTGTTTTCTTTTGTTTTATTTCCTTTTAACCAAGAATAACATCCACTATGCATTTTCTTCAGCAACTTGTTTTTCTTTTGCCCAATGAGACATATTAAACAAAAACCAACATGAATCTGGCAATTCTTTTTCATCACTTTGTAATTAATTAATGGCAGAAAAAATGTGCATTTAAAAATAGTTTATATGCATGAAGCATGTCATTTTTCATTTTGCAGACAGTGCTTGGTCCTCATATAAGCTATCAGCTCCCATGCCTTTGAACCCCTTCCATGAAGAGGAGGGGGGGGTCCCCCTCCCAATCTCAGGGAGGAAAATTGATTCTTTCTCTTTATGTTTTGATCTTCTTTGGGGGACATCAAGTTCCTTGTTGGTATACTTTCAGTGATCCTCATCAAATAAATCAAAGTAACAGTTAACTTGTAATCATCCCCTTTTTTAATCCATAAAAGAGTAATGATCTATGGTACTCAAGCTCTATAAGCTCTTTATCTGCAAAGGTGTGGTTGTTTCTACTATGATATTACTCATTGGGTAGTAATGTGGATAGTAACTGGTAGAGTCTTTTCACTAATAGATCTATTATCACATATTTGCTAACTTTAATTTTTTTCACATTTTTTTAAGGATACAGGATTTTTTTGGAGAGGAAAATTTTTTATAGGGTTGAGGGAAACTCTGGGACGTGTAAGGGAAGGAAGTAGCATTTTCATCTCAGAAATGTGAAAATCATTTCCAGAGACATAGGAGTTGCCATGTTCATACTTCTCACCAACCTAGTGACATCTTCAAGAAAGATTTCAAATTATAATAATTTATTTTTAGGATTTAATGTTAAAAAATACACAATGGTTAAAAACTACCATACAGTTAGTAACACTTGGCTGGAAATTGTATTCACTTACAACATTTGTATTGTGGAAAGCCCTACATTTCTGGAGTTAAAATGAACCTATGGCCAGGCTTGAACATAGGGTTATTTTTCTCCATAGCAACAACATAGTTCACTAAGTCCCAAAGTGATTCTCTAATAAAAGTGAAGAAAAAACACAGATTTTAGACTCAACTAAATAAATAAAACTAAAATAAATTTAAAAACTCCTTGGTGAGGTGGGGTGATGACTCATTCCCAGGGTAGAATTGGCAGTCATCTTCCAGGGATGACTCAGCTGCCATCACTCTCACTTTGTGCCTTCTGATTCACTACGACCAAGGTAGGCAGAGGTGGGGCTTGATCATCTGTAGAAGACTGAGTTTCAAAATTAGTTTATTCATTTATTTCTGTATTTACTTATCCACTTGGGAAACTTTTGTTCAAACAGAATGTTGGTTGAATGTGTGCAATTAATGAAAGCTGTTCTAATTAACTCAGGATGGAGACCTGGAGCCATCACCCATTCGCTTCCCACTTATTTCTGTCTTGTCACACCTATATTTATTCACATTTCATTTGCCTTAAGATAATGAAAAACCTATGCGAGTGGTGGATGATGAGGACTTGGTAGACCAGCATCTCATCAGTGAGCTGAGGAAAGAGTACGGAATGACCTATAATGACTTCTTCATGGTGCTCACAGATGTGGACCTGAGAGTCAAGGTATGGGTTTCTATTTTAGGTGATACAGTTATATTCCTTTGAATACAACTCGGAATTTTTTTTTGCCAGTGAATCTATTAGACATATGAATAAGCACAAATTATTTTATAAGTGGGAAGGTTTGGGAATGGTTCAGCTATTCCACATTACCTTATAGAATTTGTGCCTAGAAATGCAGTCTATGGAAAGAGCTTGGTTGGATGGCCTCCTGTGGCCCAGCGGTTTGACTCAGACCAAATTCAGTGTCAAGCATTCATCAGACACTGGTTGAATAGCTATGATTTGCCAGGCGCAAGGGATAAAAGGTGAAGAGTATTTGATTTCTTTCTTAGGAAAGCCAGATTGAACATGACCTACTCTGGAAGGGCCTGGAAGTTTACCTTCTAATTTAACATGTGCAAGACAGCAGGGTTTTATTCCTACTTTCTTCCTATGCTTAGGGACAGAAGTTCTGAGCCATGAAAAACTGTGCCATGTAGTAACACTAATAATAATTATAAAAACACTCACAAAAATATCTAACTTTATTAAGTGTTTTCCACATGACAGGCACTCACCTCAAACCATTACAATCTCTATCCCAAACTTCTGAGATAAATAACAAGTATTACTTTTATTTCCCAGAAGAAAAAAAGAGGCCCAGAGTGGTTAAGTAACTTGCCCAAGTTCACCCAGTTAGCATTGCGCTTCCTACCCATACAGGTGAGCTCCAGATCGCATCTCTGAACTATTCTTGTACACCAATAGCGTACCATGCTTATGTGAAAATCATCAGGGAAAAGGTCACCAGGGCTAACAGAATAGCTGATCCATCCTGCAGTATTCTTCTGGATCTGGAGAGCGGTCCATTTATTAATCCATTCCTCACTTGTGTTGCGCCACCTATAAGGCTGGGCTGGATGGGTCCAAAGGTCTCTGCCAGCTTTCACATTGTAGTTTACTCAATTCCCACTGGAGGCATAGCTCCAAGCCAGGTCCAGACCTCTCTAGTTTACGCTGCCCATGCTCAGCCAGCCCTCAAATCCGTCTTAGGTTGCTGTTGTAAGTCCAGACAGCTAGGATCCAAGAAACTGAATGGCATTATCTTGAAGTTGGATTCCAACTTTTTTCTAAGAATACATATACGAACATGACCTAATTTTAAGTGATGTTTGCTCAATAAAATAGTCTCTGGAAATCACAAAGAGTGTATGTAGATTCCTGATGGTCAAAGACCAGTCCTCCTCATAGTGCAAAATTACCATTATAGTTCACGTCAGATGCTCTAAAAGATTATTCCATTCCTGTGTTAGTTACAGTATTTCTTACCTTCTCTCCAGCTGTGCAGTGAATAGGAATCAGTTTAGTCCCAGAGATAGGGAAGCAAACCTAAGATACATGTAATGAGGAAGGCATAGACCCTTTCCAACAAATGCATGCAATTAAGAAATTCTCATAAAAGGTAAGGGACAGTTGTTTCATGGATTCTGAACCTCAAAGCATCAGCAGAGGTACTTTTGAAGAAGAGAGTTTAGTTTATTAATCAATGTACCCTCCAGGCTCTGATTTCTCCATTGCTCTCCTGAGTTCTCCCAGGCTCTCTATCCTTCAAACACCCTTATACACTATATGCTTTCTATTCTTTCTGAAACAGCAATACTATGAAGTGCCTATATCAATGAAGTCCGTGTTCGATTTGATCGATACATTCCAGTCCCGTATCAAAGACATGGAAAAGCAGAAGAAGGAGGGCATTGCTTGCAAGGAAGATAAGAAGCAGTCATTGGAGAATTTCCTATCCAGGTACCCCACCTTTGGTGACCCTGAGGAGGCAGGTGGGAAGGTGTTCTGGGTGAGCTAATAAAAAGGTCAAGGAAACATGAAGTAGACCTGTGTGCAGACCCTCCCTGATGAAATGTCTGTCTGCTTCATAGCTCCTGGCCACAGGGCTTAGTATTTTCCTGTTGAAAGGGCTCTTGACATAATGTTGACTGGGGTCAGCTCCAAGCTTGATTGTTGATTTGGTGGCTTTGGATAGGTATTTTCTCTCTTTCTGCTCTTCTTGGGGCACAGAATAGAGAATTCTGACCTGGGAGGTTTCATTTATTCCACCAGTGAATTTAGAGGGCTTTGTATACAGCGTTTTTATTTTACATGTTTATTTATTAGGTCACTGTGGTTCCAAACAGGATTTGGAACACTCTCCTTGATTTTCTGCTTCTTTCTAACTCTTCAGAAAACAACAAAAACCCCCTCTAGGACCTTGAAAGGAGAAATCCTCTTGACCCAGTTCCCTGATTCCCTGAGGAGTAGGGTTTATTGAAAACCATTGTATGAAAATTTCAATAAATACATGGAGAAGGTTATTTTAAAAATTTGCTCTACTTTCTTCCTTCTCCATCACTTCCCTCATGTTGGATAAAAAGTCTACAGGGCTTTTGGGGATCTAGAAGGTGAAAACTGCAGAAATTCCTCCCACAACAAATAAAGGCACAGAAATCTCAGTGTAACATCTCCTCTCCTCACCTCCCACACCTAGTTGTACTCTGTGGCCAAGACACTCCAGAAATGGAGCAAGAGCTTACTTGGAGACTCATTAACTTGGAAACTGTTAACTTCCTGCGTATTCTCCATTTGTGAGTTGGAAAATCAAGAATGCTATGACTAGTAAGTGGATAGATCATCGGAATTCCTCTAGATTCAGGAGGCTTGAGTCTCTTAAAAGAGAACCTCATGATGTGTAAAGAGCATAGGACTTCTTGTTCATCCAAGTTTGGGGCCTGCAATTTACTAGTTATGTTGACTTCTCTATGCTTCTCAATTAACCTGCCTTAAAAATCTCACCCATAAAGGAGAATATTAGCAAGTAGACCTGACTACAGACTACATCCCAGGGTTGCTGGGATCACTTTTTTTTTTTTTTTTCTTTGAGAGAGTGCATGTACTATAGCCAGGGGAGGGGCAGAAGGAAAGGGAGAGAGAAAATCTTAAGCAGGCTCCACACCCAGCAGAAAGCCCAATAGGGAGCTCTATCTCATGACCCTGAGATTATGACCTGAGCCAAAATCAACAGTCGGACACCTAACTGAACCATCCAGGTGCCCCAAGTGACCACTTTTTGTATGCTCACCTCTGTGCCAAGCACTTCATCTTCCTTTCCAACTTTAATCTTTATAAACAACCCTAGGATCTGAATACTGTAACTATTGCTGTGGTGCAGATGGGACAACTGAGGCTAATGGAGATTAAGTAACTAACTTTCTGTCAACATTGAGCTAGTGCCAGCTCTAGGACTCAGTGGCCCCACGAGAATCTGGCTCCTAAAGTTCACATTCTTATCTGATACTCCTTTTGAAAATATAATGTGAATTATTTTTAGTCTTGGAGCCAGAAGCCCAGAGTTTGAAGCAAAGGGAGACATCCCTAAAACCACAGGATTTCAGAACTGAAAGGAACTTGAGGTTCTTCCTTCATTCAAATTTTCAGGGCAGTGCAGGCATCTGGACTGAAGACAGAAGGGGCATGCCTTTATAAGGACTTAAGGTTCAACTTAGTATTCTTGACTAAGAAAGGGCTCTAACACTCCACTGGGCAGATGGCTCTTTGTCTAGTCTTGGGGGCAATGAAACATCAGCTTCTGGTCCAAGGTCATCCCTCTCGATGGCACTGACTTACAGGATTGATGAGAAAAGCTTTCTGTTGCCCTTGAGGTGTTTTTCTTCCTTTTCCTTCCTTCCCCTGCATGCTCCTTCCCCTGCACGCCCCTCCCACCTTTTTTCCTTCCTTCCCCCCCTCCTCCCTTTTCCCCTCCCTCCCTCCCTCCTTCCTTCCTTCCACCTTTCTTTTGGCAGATAAGATTCTTAGAAGTTCACTTTCGATTTTCACAATTAGTGTCAAATATATCCAAGTAATAAACTTAAGACCACAGTTCTCTCTTAAACTTTTAAGTTAGGCTTTTAAATCATATTATTCTATTTATAACCTAGCAAACTTTAACTATCAGTTTTAAGGGGCTTTGAATAATGTTTGCTCTTGCTTACAAACGCCATAATTAAACAATTTTATTATTTCAAACAGCCATTTTTACATTTAATATGTATTTTTGAATTGTTTGACGTAAACAAACAAAACCTTGCTGAATCCTTAAATGATCCAGTAATCTTGTAAATACAGCGAATCCAACGTTTTCTCAGAAATTCCAGTAACTGCACGTGACTTAAAACCACACATCTAAGCCAATCACTCAAGTACACATTCTAATCATAGTCTTAGGGTTGTCATTTTATTAAACCAAATTCTCTTAAATTTCACAATAACATAAATTATGTATATAAAGACCAGGATCCTTCTTAGAAATATAGATTATCACTATGATTCTTTGAAAACCTTCTCTTCTTAGCTCTAAATTTTCCAGGACTAAAAGATGCTTACCTGCTGAACCAACCCTGTAAACTCAGATCGCCTGTCCTCAACAGCAGACAGTTACCACCCAGTTCATTATTGTTATTTATAGCCAAGGATTTGGGCCAGCGGGGGGACCTGCAGCTACAGACATTCTGAGAGATTTTTCCTACCATCTCCAGGCAGGCTGTCTTTTTATAATTACTGTGTCATGGGTTTCAAGCCTTGACAGGAAAGCTTGACATTATCTCAATTTCCACCACACACAAATCTTGCAGCATTCATTCCGGTTGATCACGCATCCGAATCTGGCCTTTTTTAAAAAATTTTTTAATTTTTTATAGACATATAATGTATTTTTATCCCCAGGGGTACATGTCTGTGAATCTCCAGGTTTACACACTTCACAGCACTCACCATAGCACATACCCTCCCCAATGTCCATTACCCCACCCCCTCTCCCGATCCCCCTCCCCACAGGAACCCTCAGTTTGTTTTGTGAGATTAAGAGTCACTTATGGTTTGTCTCCCTCCGGATCCCATCTTGTTTCTTTTCTTCTTTTCCTACCCCCGCAACCCCCCATGTTGCATCTCCACTTCCTATCTTTGATTTTTAAGACTTGTATGCACATTTTTCATGCAAAACCTTTTGTACTGGGCAGGACACTATGATATGTAAATGTATTTTCCTTCGAATGTCAGAGCCTTATATGTATTCAGTACTATGTCAGGAAAAGGCATCTGCTGCAGATACTCAGAATGGATGCAATTATAATTTGGATGTCCTATAACTGTGCGTGATTTGTGGTCGCAACTCATGCAATCACTGTGCTGATAATTATCATTGATCTTAAAAGTCAAAGCGGAATCCTGTATTATTACCTAGGGGCATGAGTAGATTCCTGAGTTGGATTCCTGGTATCTCCATATACTAGCTGCCTGACCTTGGGCTGATGACTTAACTCCTCCAGGTTTTAGTTTTTCATTTGCAAAATGTGAATAATAAGTGTACCTATTCTTAAGATTGTTGTGAAAGGTAAATTCAATACTAGAGGTAATGATGGGGGATGGGGCATCTGGGTGGTTCAGTCCATTAAGCGCCTGCTTTAGCTCAGGTCATGATCCCGGGGTCCTGGGATGGAGCCCTGCATCTGATGCCCTGCTCCGCGGGGAGCCTGCTTCTACGTCTCCCTCTGCCATTCCCCCCATTTCTGCTCTCTGGCTGTCTCTATCTCTCTGTCAAATGAATAAATAAAATCTTTTTAAAAAATAAGACAGGGGCGCCTGGGTGGCTCAGTGGGTTAAAGCCTCCGCTTTCCGCTCAGGCCCTGATCCCAGGGTCCTGGGATCCAGCCCCACATCGGGCTCTCTGCTCCACGGAGAGCCTGCTTCCTCCTCTCTCTCCCTGCCTGCCTCTCTTGCCTACTTGTAATCTCTGTCTGTGGAATAAATAAATAAAATCTTTAAAAAAAAAAAAAAGACAAAAAATAAAGGTAATGACGGACCACAGGTTAGTGCAAAGTGAGTAATCGACGAATGCTGGCTACTGGTAGTGTTAGGACCAGTTATTCAGCTCCTAGTTAGAAAACTTTGTCATGAAGGGAGAGGTCGGAGGAGATTTAGTAAATACCTCAGGATTGAAACCAGGGAGAGAGAACAGAAAAAAAAATTTTTTTAAATAGAAGTTCTATAAATAAATGAATATCCAATCGGAACTTTCCTTCACATTTGCTGAGTTGTTGGTGAGTCTACCCAGCCTGGTTTCAGCTGACCAGACTCTGAAGCCAGTCTGGTCTTCAGTGACACTCATCTGGTTCAGGTTATAATTATGTTCCTCTGAGACAGAAGCCCCAAAGAGTGGGCAAATGCACACTAATTTGGGAGTGCCAGTTAAGAGAAGCAAACACACACACAACTCATAGAATTTTTATTTACTGATACGTTAAAGTGACAGGAGAACAATTTGTCCGAAATAAGGATCTGGGCCACATTGACATCTCTTGTTACACCCTGTGGAAGTTATTTCCTTCAGTGTTGCAAGCTGGAGCCTCGTATCTTAAAGTGAAGGTCCGTGGGAGAAAGAATCATTCCTTAGGGGAAATGACCTTTGCCTGGTTGTGTCTGCGACAGGAAGTCTCAGATCCTGTCCCTGTCTAATCAGGACAGCATCCAGTGGTGCACACCGGTAAACAAGCCAAAATATACCTCACCCAAAATAGCTCCTTCGAGGATACCCTACAGCTCTGTGTGAGGCCAGGAAGGCTGGCCTGGTTTGGATGCTGGCTGGGGGCCCGATGGGGGCGGGGCAGTGCTGGGCTGGCATGCCTCCTAAGGAAGCAGGGAGGGTACAGGAGACCCATGTTTGTGATCCGACAGCAGTCACTGTTCCCTTTCCCAAGAGGTCTTGGACAGTCTCAGACATTCCTCTCCCCTCCTCCATGCTAAATACATTCATCTCCCTATTCTCAGTGGACGTTTTAGTTTTTCTTTCCCTTTGAAGAGAAACAAGAAGAGGAAGCAAATGTAATGTCACAGCAAGCAGTTTTTGGCAAGCCTTGTTACAGGCATCCATTGAGAGGTTGTATTTCATCAGACTGTCATTTTCTCTCATTCACCCAAACCACTATTCCCCCAAGAGGCTGTTTTCTTTGGGGTTGAAAACTCTCATGTTCACTGTGAGGCTAGAATGGGCACAGGGAGAGAAGTCATGAATATAATCAACTGGCTTCTAGCTCAGTGAGGGTACTAACATCCCCTGGTTGTCTGCACAGAAGGCAGAATGCAAAACCCCTCCTCCAGTGAAAGGGGAATTGGAGACAACTCCATACTGTGAGCCCTTGGATGCATACCCTCTCCTTCCTATCTCCTGAGGGACCCTGACTGCATCAGCCAAGCACCAGGAACTCTGAGGGTGATAGACTAGAGAAACCATTGGTACCAACTGTTTGACTTACTAGTTTGGCAAATTACTTCTCTTCTCTAAGCCCCATTTTGTCATCCATCAAATGAAGACAATAGGCTGTGTCTTCGCTGACCTCTAACGATTTCCGTGTAGATGAATGTGAGCTATGAAATGATATACAAAGGATTAAATCACTTATCATATGGCATTTGGTAGATAAATGTCTGAGGTCTCTTCATAGACAACATCCTCCATCTAGAAGCCCACAGATCAAGCCACTATCTATATCCATGCCCTCGTGTGGACAACTTACACTGATGGGTTTTAATTTAATTCTTAGGTGTTATGAGCTCTTTGAAGTAGATGCTATTTTTGGTTCTAGAGATAAGGAAACCTGAGACTTGAATGAACTCAATAACATTCTCAAGGAACCCAAAAAGTTAGCAGTGACAAAACATGAACTCGAATTTTAAGACAAAAATTCTTTCTATGATTTTGTCAGAGCAGTGTCAGAGCAGAAACAGGTTTACTGTATTATATGCTGAAATCCTAGGCTCAAGGTGTAGCCCATCCCACTTTGCAGGAGGGCTCTATAATGTTGGTTCTCTAGTTAGTTGGTAGGCTACCTTTCAGAACTTGCATTTGCTGATGGATAAACCGCTGGCTACCAAAAAAGATACCTAGGGCTTTGTTTTTCCAGTAATCCTGCCTGACTCTTTGAACCACTGCCCCATTTTCCTTCTTCCTGTCACTGTCACCCTGTCACTGTCATCTACTTTAAATTTATTTCTCTTTTTCTACTCTGTTTCCGTCCCTACATTTGATTCTTGACCCCCTCCAAGCCCTAGTGAACTCTATTAGAACTTGAGTTTTCTTCAGTTCTTCTGATTCCCTCTTTCTGTGGTTACAATATAACATACCATTTTGGCCAGTCTTCATGGCATCTGAGGACCTCATGTCTCCCCAAGTGACCCTACTGGGTGTGGTGGCCAGACTCATGCCTGATGCTTCATGCAAATGCCACAGTAGGCAGACCATGAAGTTATAACAGAAAAACTGCAAGAAATGTGGAAATGCAGTTTAATGGCTTGCGGAACTATGAGATATTTCTAAGGGCCAGTGTTTTTTATTCTGGGCATAGGCAAACCCGACAGCCAAAGTGACTGCTTTCTTACACTAGCCTCTATTGTTCGAAGCAGTAATCACGGCCTCCTGTTTTTTCCAGGTTCCGATGGAGGAGGCGGTTGCTGGTGATCTCTGCCCCTAATGATGAAGACTGGGCCTATTCACAACAGCTCTCAGCCCTCAGTGGCCAGGCCTGCAATTTTGGTGAGTGGGAAGCCTCGTCATCACTGTTTTCCCACACCACTCTCTTCCTGGTCAATTCTAAAATGGAACATAGAAGCTTAGATCATCCAAATATTCCTCAGTCCAGACTGGAGATTCCCAGACACTTACTCAGTTGTATTGAGCATAAAGTTGCTTTCAGACTGGAGCCTTCATCAAATGCAGGGTTTTTTGGGGGTTTTGTTTTGTTTTGTTTTTCCTCAATATTCTCCCCTCTGGGGTTCTTCACTGAAGTCTTTGAAAAAACCTACTGTTTTACTTTCAGTGATATGTATTATGTGCATTCTGGTTTATTTGGGATATTTGTTTTTTTTTTTTTTTTAAACTTGTCTCAACATCATAAAACTCAGGTATCATAATTTACTTAGGTAATACTTAGCTACGAACACTGGGTCCTTCTCCATAGGTTAAATGTCTTTTGTAAAACAGGAATGGCTTTGAGAATTAATATATTAATGGAAGCATACTGTACTACATTGCTATTCCCTTAAAAAAGATTTTGATCTATAGTTGGACAGAAAATACAGCAAGATCTGTCAAACAGAATCTTATTTTAGGACAAGTAGGTCAAAGAGAAACATAGTTTATTATTTTTTTTTTTGTAGTTAACTACTCAGTGTTTTAAAAACTAACATTTGCTTTCTTTACCAAAATTATTATCCCAGTGACCTAAAGTATCATTTTAAATGAGGGATGCATACAAAGGAAAATGCATAGTACATAGAACTTACTACTAAGATCAGTGGTGAAGCAAGGAGCTAAGGGCAGTTTCAAAATTGGAACTTACAACTGAAATCTCATTTAAAATTACTTCTACAGAGGAAGAATTTTGACAGTCATTGGTGGGGGGGGGAGGATTATCTAGAAGCCACAGACTTTAAAAATTCCATTCCTAATGGATTACAGGTGAATCAGCATTATTTTGATACTTCTGCTAGGAAGAAGAATCATTTATTAGTTATAAAACTGTGCTTAATTTATTTTTAAAAAATGGGGGTATAAGTTTTGTAAGCATTAACAGAGCCTGGGTCTTTACTATGACTCAGTATCTGTAAATTTAAATACATTTTAGTTTTAAGATATGAAATAATAACTCAAAAGAGGCAGAAAACAAGCTCATAACAGTAAAAAACAACTAGAAAATTCATGAGTATTTTATGTATAGTCCTACTATCACAGTTAATAAATAATGACTTTATATCAATATATAAGGGTTTTTTTTGTATTTTAAGTGTATTTTAAACTATTTGTAGCCACCAATGTTGCTAGGTAAGGCAGAAGTTTAGAGCGGTTAATAGCCCTTCACAATAAGAATGTAAATAAAATCATGGCTTACTTCAGCTGTCTAAAGACAGTTTTGGAACAGTTATTAGGTGATGTTTCATTTAATCTCTGCACACAGAACCTAAATCACATTAGTGCAAGCAAACCCTTGTGCAATGTACAGGAAATGTAAACAAGTCCTATTTTCCAGGAATAATTAAATTCATGATCTTCCCTTTTGAAAACATGACTCAACGACATGGAGAACAGAATGCTTCACTTCTCTGGGAGAAGAGCAAAGACCACAAGCTTTTTTTTTTTTTTTTTTTGGATAGCCTTTTGCTAGGATTTTAGCCCCTCCTTAAAACAGCCTCAAGCCATGGCAACTGTCAGTTTTCTCCTCTGAACAATAAACTCCATCGATATTTGATATTCGTATTATTAGTCCCAAGTTATGACCCTGAATAGATTGGCATTTTGTCTAACACCACAAAATCTTGATATGATGAACTGACAGCCCCCTTGTCCTCCACTGTTTTTTCTCCTGAATCCCTTCCTGTGCACTTCATCCTCAAAAGAATTCCAACAAGCTACCAAGGCATGACCTTCTCTCCTTTCCTGAAATTAGCTGTGGGTGGGAAGCACTCTGTGCTTACTTAAGTGCTTCTCCTTTCAATCCTCTAAGTAAGTGGTAAGAACCTGCCCTTTACACTGACAAACTTTTGTGCAAGAAAGCTGGAAATATTCCTTTAACAATCACACTGGATAAGTTCTGCTTTTTTCTCCAAGAGACAGTTGAATTAGCGCAGTAAACATCATCCACCTAAACTGTTATAACCTCAGGCATGACTTTTTTCCAGCACTCGAATCAGCTCAAATCATCCCAGATATTTAAATGTTCAGATGGCTTCATTTTTGTTTTGTTATTTAATAGAACCACAGTTTAAGAGAAAATTCTTCTATTTCCATCTACAAACAGAGCAAAACAAAACAGAAAAACATATCTGACCCTGTTATTAATCCTAAATCTGAAATTGGATCTTTTTCAAGGTTTTAAAAGTATTTAATGACTCTTTTTATAGAAAAAAAATTGAGTATTTTGCCTAATCAAGTTATGTTCCCTTTAATGTAGAGATTCCTAATTGTCAGCTGTTGGCCTTTGAAGGTAAAAGATGATTTACCAACATTATGGTTTTCTTTTTCCTTCCAGGTCTGCGCCACATAACCATTCTGAAACTTTTAGGGGTTGGAGAGGAAGTTGGGGGAGTTTTAGAACTGTTCCCAATTAATGGTAAGGTGTTGTTCTTTTAAAACATTATGAACTACGGTTAAGTTAAATTAAATTATATTAAACGGTATGCAAGCAATGAGGGACATTTAAGGTGAACACAGTTCACTGATTCATTCACCTTGTGTATGCGCACGAGTGCATGTGCACAAAAATGGGAAATAGGGTGCAATCATTAATATTGTTTGTTTTTTTTTAAAGATTTTATTTATTTATTTGACACAGAGAGATCACAAGTAGGCAGAGAGGCAGGCAGAGAGAGAGAGAGAGGAAGCAGGCTCCCTGCTGAGCAGAGAGCCCGATGCGGGGCTTGATCCCAGGACCCTGAGACCATGACCTGAGCCGAAGGCAGAGGTTTAACCACTGAGCCACCCAGGCACCCCAATATTGTTTTTAATAGAAAATCATAAGTGGCAGTAAAAGTATCCATTTTCTTAGCTAGAATAATGCTGTTTATCTGCATAGGACTTTATGATTTACAAAGTATTTTTATCTATGCCACCTCATTTAATTCCCACAATCATTTTATGAAGCTCATGGATCGTATCTTACTAATCCCCTTTTAATACATGGGCTCAGTACAGAAAGGCTCAGAGAAGCTGAAAGTAGATGACTAGTGACTCAAGTTTTCAGAAAGCAAATCAGTTCTTCCTTGCAAGATCAAGATCTTCACCAGAGAGAGTGGCATAAACCCCTTGGCAGGGAAAGCACCCTCCCCTCCCCCTCCCCCTTTCACTGACCATAATAGTTTAAATACATGTACCCACATCTTAGGTAATTGGTATTTTCCCCTTTGAGAAATTTTTTTTGTTACAAGATTTTCATTCTAAAAAAAGCATCAAAAGGAGAGCCAGATTTGCAAAGAAGTAACTAAGCTCATTGGAAATAAACTTAGAAATATCAACAATATAATCTTTGTTCGTGATAAACTTGAAAGAAGTTGATCTTGCCAGAATTAAATTAAAGGACTGGTTTTATATTTTGTAACATTCCTATAAAAAAGACATCACATGTCCCAAAGTTTGACACTAATAATGTTGTAGAACATCAGAGACATTTAATTTCTAGTGGAAAAAGTTCAGCAACCTTCTTTAATTGGATTTTGAACCAAAGGACTCATGGGTCCTCTCTCTATTCTCATAGTGATTTCTTCTCATTTTGATCTTTGCTTGAGGGCTGACTGTTCAATCCACTAACAACTTTTCTAACCCTGTTCTAGGGAGTTCTGTTGTGGAGCGAGAAGACATACCAGCCCATTTGGTGAAAGATATCCGGAACTATTTTCAAGTGAGCCCGGAGTACTTCTCCATGCTTCTTGTTGGAAAAGATGGAAATGTCAAATCCTGGTATCCTTCCCCAATGTGGTCCATGGTGATTGTGTATGATTTAATTGATTCCATGCAACTCCGGAGACAGGAAATGGCCATTCAGCAGTCACTGGGAATGCGCTGCCCAGAAGATGAGTACGCAGGCTACGGCTACCATAGCTACCACCAAGGATACCAGGATGGTTACCAGGATGACTACCGTCATCATGAGAGTTACCACCATGGATACCCTTACTGAACAGAAATGCGTAACCTTAGCCCCAGCCAGTTTCCCCTGCAGTTGTTAAAGCTACAAGTGGCCAGCTATGTGAAGGAGTTTTTCCACACTGCCTACATTCCCTGCCTTTTTCTTTCTGTGTTCTTTCAAAATTAAATAAATAGCAAACTTTTGCCTACTCATGAGTTGTTATTAAAACCTTAACTCATAAAGATGTTTAAAAGAATGCTCCAGTTCTCTAACTGGAGGGGATCTGGTGCTGAATGGATAATTCCCTCTTCTTATATGATAGATACTATTTGGAATACAAAATTCTATATAAAAGTATTTATACCTCTCATTTGTTTTTTTAAAAGTATTCATTGGTAAGTAAAACTGATAAAGAAAATTAAAGATCACGGCGCAGATGTTTTCAGGAAACATCTGAACACATATAACAGAGGAAACAGCTTCTTAACACTTTCGGAAATGTCAGTCTAGAAATGATTGAGATGGCTCTGCTTTATATTGTGAGTTTCTTTCACAAAGCTTGATACCATAAGAATCCAGTGGTATTGGCCACCAAAGCCAGGAAAAGCACCAAACCCAGGTTTGCTATCATGGCCATTTCCTGCCCTGTTTCTCTTATCTTATTGTCTTTTCAGAGATAGATCAGAGAGCCAGGAAAAGGAATCCCTACATCATCACCAGAATCTGGCACTGCAGCTAGGGATGATACTTTTGGAATTTTGGCAAGTGCCATGGAATTGCTGGCATGGAAAAACGTGACCCTTCACACCTAGCACCTCTCTACTTACTCATTAATAGAACTATTACCATACTGGCATCTTATAAAAGAAAATTACAAAAAGGAGATTATATCCAAGGCTTCTTTTTGTTTTCAGAGGTAAATGTTACTGAGTTACAATGGACAGAAGTGTAGCTGGAGGGCAAAATACAATCTTTATCCCTGAAAAAAGGGATATGGCAATTCAAACTAAATATGTTCCCTTTCTCCCTCCCTCTTTCCCTTCCTTCTTTCCTACTTTTCTTTTTTTCAACAAACAAACAAACAAACACCAAGTAATACTACCAACAAATACCTGTGAACTTGCCCTGGGCAGTCAGTCTGATTCCCAGGCCTTTAGCATCCTAATGGTGCCAGCCTCTATCAATAATGGGGCCACTTATTTTTTTGCTCCTCTTATTAATAATTAATTCTCCAGAGCATCTTGGTATTGGTTATTAACTCTAACAAGCATAGATATTAATAAGTATATTCAAGCCACATGTGAACATTAGCTCTTAACTTATCTGTGCCTATTTGCACAAATTTGTCTTTATATCCTCTGGACTTTGTTACACGTAATTATATTGTAAAAGTGGAATTTGTAGCTCAATAAACTTGAGAAATTCCTTATTTTGCCCTTCATTCTCCACGAAGACCATTTATTCTTACCTGCTTCATAGGCAACTGAGGTCCAGACAGTTCAAGTGATTTTAGAACACAGTTCCCTTATTGGGTAAATTATGCTCCCATCCTCACCCCCTTCCATCATGAGAAGCTTTCTCCATCTCACTTTTTAAAACAGTCTATACCAGCTGCTCAAAGTGTGCTGGTGGGAGAACCAGGATGATGTAATTGCTCTTAGATTACCAAGGTGATTGATAGCTTAAAATCACCAATAAAAAAAATGGATTTCATTACCATTGCTTCTGAAATTATGTAGGGACAATTTCTAAGTAAGAGGCCCAAAGAATCTCAAGTTCAGGAAATATAATAATGAGGGAGTTTCATCTTCCAAGGAAACCAAACAAATAATAGAAAATTTACTTATAGAATAATATGAATAAGGTTCTAGCTTCTGCAACCAAAGAAAGACGACACTTTTTCATAACCCAAGATGACTTTTCACTGCACTGCAATAATAATTAGCAATGTGTCTGAACTCTCTTTCCTACCGTGAGTAGGGCCAAGAAGCCATGAATCATCATTTGCTGTGCTGTAGATAAGCCATAGCTCAGCAAAGGGACTGAGGCACATGCAGAGGAAAATGCTATTGGTAAATGTCCTCAAATCCTGTAATCTGGAAAAACACAAAGTACAAACGGGGGGATTAAAGAATGAAAAATTAAACGGGAGGATTAGAGAATGAGATCACCTAAATCTCTGTCTTCTGGGAGGCCAGATCAGATCATTTGTAATACGGGCATTTTTTGTTCGTTGTTTGTTTTTTAATGTTCCTTCCAAACAACAGCAACAAAGAAGACATAGTTTTTGAGAATTATTATGGAATTACAGTATGTAGAAAGAAAACACCCAGGAGAGTGAGGGAAATCTGGAAGACTCTGAGGAGGCCAAAGTTGCTGGTTGTCGCAATTCTCTTCCATGAATTTCCAGGAATTCCTTTTCACTGGAGAAATCACAGGGCAGTGAGATCCTTCCACAGAGGCAGAGACAGAACCAGGCAATCCAGTCAGTGGAATTGGTAGAGCCCAGTTGGTCTCATTTTCTGGAGTAGAGTTAACATTGAAGTTCACACCGTCTCAACTTCTAGAGCCCTGGTGATAAAAACAGCTCAAGACCAGAGGCAATAATGGCTCGATGAGCACTGGTGGATGATCTCAGTGTTCAATAATGTATAGAAATTCCAGAAGAGAAGCCTCTTGAAAAGAACCCCTGTCTGTTTTTCTGCCACCACTAAGTCCCCTTTCCCTGCAGGATTGCTTTCCTTGCCTCCTTTTTCCACCTTGGGTGCCCTGTACTTAGTGATTTGGAGGTGCATATAGTGGGGTGTGCCTGATGAGTACTCTTAACGTCATGACAAAGCGAAGCACAGTTAAATGCTGCTTCTCTTCAGTTCTCTCAAAGTTGGTGCAAATCTCCCAATGCCAAACTTTCTCTTGGTTTTGGACATGTTCTTAAGAACTCAGGAACCAAGGTTAGGACAGTGAGAAGCAAAGGGTCAGTTGTCATGGAATCCAAGGAAGTCATAAAATGGCCACCGGACTTGGGAAAATAGCTGGTCCTCATTCTGCCACAGACTGACCTGTATGACCTGAGGTGAGTCATTCTACCTTTGGGACTCAGTTCCTCATCTACAAAATGAGAGAGTAGGAATAGATATCTAAGTTATCATCTAACTCTATGGTATTTATGACTCTTTCTTGGCCTGTAGGGAGCAGGATGCTAAACTCAGAGGTTTCCTCTAATTGAACTAATGTTAAATTCATAGAGAACCCAGACTTCACTGAGGCTGATAGAGACTCCCAGGCCCCAGCCCATTCCCCCTTCCCCTCTACTGCTCTCCATTGCTGCTGCTGAGATGGAAGAAAAAGACCAGATGCCCGTCCTGTTTGATTAAGAAAAGAAAAAGAAACAGTCCCCTGGGATGATTTACCACTCTCCTGAGACACCTCCGCATAGATTTTTAAATTTTTTAAATTTTTTTATTTTTTTTCTCCGCATCGATTATACTTCCACATGAAGGGGCCATTCAGCCTTGAGAGACAGCGAAAACATCCCGTTACCATCCCCCATCACCCATCACCGTAACCATAAAAACTCACCCGGAACGCAGTCAGGTGCTCAGCCTTTGGGAAAGGATCCCGCTGAGCCTGCCAGTGATAGATAACAAAGCTACGTTTTCCCTGATTTCCATGTGCCGCTTGAGATTCCTTGGTCACTTCAGATTTTCCGCAACATCATAGTTCAGACTCCAGTTCCAGGTTCCTATGGGAATGGGGAAATGTATTGAATAACTTCTTTCCAGCATGGTGCACTGCTGCAGTTGGACCCAATGGGCTCATCACCTCTAACACAGAAACCCTCATTATCTCCATAGAGCCAGACTGGAGCTTCCAAGGACATTCAGGCTGGCAAAGACTGAGCATCTTTAACACTGATGGAGTCTCTCCAACAAGGCAAAACCTTGCTCTCTAACACAATTTCCTAATGTGGCAACCATAGGCATCACCTCTCTGATATTCTGAAGTTTGGACAAATTGGGCCGTCCCTGATCAGACTGAAGAGAAACCTTAAATAATAGCACTTTCTTTCTAGAAAGCAAAAGAGTGATTCCCCATTCCTCTAATCTATGGGTTGAGACATGTGACAAAGATGCTGGGTGAAGGGATAGGGTGATTTTAAGTAGCTAAAACTGACCCTGCACAAAATTTTCTTTGGCTTTCCATCTCTTCAGTAAGAACCTTTTCCTCTCTTCTGGCTCTTTTCCCTTTTCCAGCCACTTTCTCATGACCTATTCTGGCTCAGAGATGGCTACAAGTGATTAGGCATAACTGATAGGCTAAAGGTGCCACGCTTCCAAGAATATCTACAATGCAAAGGGAAATCCTTGAAGGAGAGAGGCAGGGAACAAACCACTTCTGGAAGATTGCCAATCCCTAGAAGAAGCCTCACTTTTCAAAAATGTTAGAGAAAGAATAAATTCCTCTGCAGACCTCACTGTCATGCCATTTGTCTCCTTCAGTCCTCTTTTTTATCTTTAGCTTACTTCTTTGTGATGAGCACTCTTTAGAGAGCCAAAGTAGCGTAGGGTAGGCAGAGGCTGGCATACTCCTAAACAGCTGAAAGCCTTGATGTATGCAAAGAACCATCTGGTTGTTCTGGTTCTTAATCCAAGACACTAGCTTGTAGATTAGACTCAAATTCTATAATGACTCAAACATTCATTGTATTTATACTATATTCTGTGTAGTCTGCTAGAAACCAGGAATATAAAACAAAACAAAGCAAAAATTTCCCTGCACAGAAGCTCACAGACTAATAGAGAACAGTCATATGGACCATTCTGAAATACTGTGCATGAATAACCAATATTGGATCCTCATGTGGGGGGTAAGGGGTGCAGAGGGAACCAAGGAGAGATGAGTGGTGATAGTTCTTCAGTCTTTTGGAGCCTAGATTTATAAACTGTTCTTCCTCTCAAGCTCCACACGATGTGAGCAAGTGCCTTATATTGACTCCATGTCACCATGGTCAAGGGCTTTGGATACTCACAGTGCAAGCACTGCTTCTCCTGGGAACAACTTCTCTCTTCCGCATTTTAGAAGTTGTCTAGATATCCATGGGAAGATGGCAGCATTAATTCATTTGTAAACACCACACATTCCCTGAGATAACCAAAATGAATAAAAAGTAGTGAATTTATAGGAGAAAACTTCATCAAAATTGAAACTACTCTTATAGGATGAACTTTGAGTTATGCATACCTATTTACTATACCCAACTTGGGGAAACATGGCAGGAGGAAAGAAATACACTTGTAGTCCATTGCCCATGCAAGGATCAGCTAGCTGTCTGAGAGGCCAAAGATAGGTGACATGGCTGTGTCCTCCTAATGTCCGCCTTCTGACTCACCTAGCTTCCTAATTGGAGGAAGGAGGTTTGGAGGTGAGGGTGTATAAATGGAGAACAGAGCTGGCTTACAGAGAGGCTTAGAAATGCTTCATCTTTATCCCTGGGGAGATAAGGATGTCTGGTTTTTGACCCGCGGCCAAGATTACAGGAGTGGGATTTATGATGTGCCGTTTAAAGTCTGGAACTACTCTGGTAATCCCTAGGGTCAGTTTCTTTCTTGATGGTTTCCAACTGGCCTAAGGATTAAGTATATCCAGCTGATTACATGGCCAGCGAGGCATACAAATCCTGGAAAATCCTGCTTTGAGCTTCCCAAAGTCAAGATTTCTCACATAGATCTTGGCAGTTCAGGCAGGAGACAGTGGAGACAGAGTGGGCTGTATGAACAGATGAGAACCCTGCAGAGCGTAGTTATCAGCTCTCTCTTGGACCACCAATGTCTACGCTCTCCTTTTCTTGCCGCACTGTATCCTTGGCCTTTAAATAAAAGTGGGTGTACTCTGTGGAGTCTGGTGAATCCTTTCAAATATAGGAACTTGGGCAATCTTTGCAGGGTGGTGTGCGTATGTGTTTATGTATGTATGCGTGTGTCTATAGATATTTAAGTATGTATTTGTATACATATATGTGTATATATATAAATTTACAAAATATAGCATTTTATATAGCATATTAGATGTAAATAGGGTATTAAATATAATATATAAAATATTATATGATATATAAATTCTAGCAGTAAATTTCACAGCTGTAGGGAAAATTTATGTGCTACTTTCAAGGCACTTTGCTTAACCTGACTTCTTTTTTTTTTTCTTTTTTTTTTTTTAAATTTTT